>VYZS01033484.1:23593-34248 GCA_013400695.1 Neodrepanis coruscans
GGCCAAAGGACACCTTTTTCCCCCTTTCAGCACTAAATCTCTCCCCGGGCTAAAAGGGAGGGAAGGGGGTGCGCGGTTTTTGTAATCTTCTTGAGTTGTTCCCTCAGTCGAAACCGGGCAGAGGTTCAAGGCTAAGGGGATCTCGAGACCACGTGCTCCCTTCTAATTACCCTGGAGTCTCTCAGCTGGGCTCAGAGGGAGAGAGAGACAAGCACTATCTCCAGAGCGTCCTCACCCCAAACGCGGGCCATGGAAAAATTTAATTTGTTTGTCTGTCTTGCACTTTATTTGTCGGGTTTTGGTGTTTGCGCAAAATAAACTGTGATTTTTGTGTGTTTTCTTCATTTTTGGGGTGTGTTTGTGATTTCTCTCAGAGTCTCTGCTCCAAAATCACTGAGTTTGTGGTAAAACCACCACACATTACAATTCCCCTTATGTAATTACTGTATTGCATAATAATTTTTAAATCTTAGAAAACAGGAGAGAGAGAGAGAATTGCTTTAAACAATGTAATTTAATGAATTTGGACTTGAGGAATTGCTCTGTTTCCCATGCTTAATTTCCTGCATCAATTCAAAACCACCTAGTTTTTGACATTTCATGGTCTCCGAAGCAATTAACAGTGATATCCCGAACTACAGTTGTGAATTTAGGTGAAGAATAAGCTGCAGGGACAGAACTGTGAAAAAAGCAGTTAAGGAAAAAAAAAAAAAAGAGAGAATGAGAAAAAGATCTGCAACACAACCACTTGAAAGCGGAATATTTTTCTGAATTTTCTAAGTGGCATCAGTAGCCATATTATAGTTTTATTTGCATGTTTCACTTCCTTTTTCTACTGTACCCAGAAAATATTGTTTGCAAATCATAGATCAGCTTACACCCAAGGACAAAGAAGATAAGCACAAATACGCAGGTACATTTGCGGTGATTCAAAGCACAACTCAATGCTATACATGTTCATTGCCCCTTTTTAGATTGGAGGCATGTATCCACATCCAATAAGTTTCCTTTTTAAGTGACAGCTGCAAAAAATATTGCTGCTGTTTGTATCATTAATTAGGTTCTTTTATAGATTTAATCTCTGCTGCAGTTTCCAGAGAAGAAAACTGGTATATAACCTGTGAAGAGGAAAAAGGATCACTTATTTATATTTCCTAAGGTTAGCTCATGTGTTACCAACTCATTTTTTACTATCATTTCTCCTGAGTATTACAAAAATGTCTTGATTTTTTTTCTAATTTTCATAGCTTCTTAGATTGATATGCATTTATTAAAACTTGCAGACCTTCCTCAATGTGATGAATGTCTTTCTTTGAAGATTATATATCCTTGATGGGAAAAAATAGAAACTCTTTCTGTAAATAGATTTATGTGCCATATCAAGATTAAATGATGGATTACTAACAAAATGTATTTTAAAACATTATTATGTTTGAGGTACTGCTTTAGTCTATGAATTTAGAATCAGTTATAAATTAAAACATTAATACTGTGATACACAGAAGATGAAAATATTATCAATTTGCTCCAAAGATTACAATGATTTTCAGCATTAAAAAAACAAATTATTTAATACTGCCTCTGTCCAATTGATTTAGTATTCTGAAATTTTATTGGTTATGAATTTTGCTTATTTCTAATATTATATTGTTGACTGTGTCTTAGCTATTTCAGGGTAGTTATCAAATAATTGTTTTTTCATGTGGCAAATTTAAGCTTCATTGGTAAATCACTTCAGATCCTTTTTCTAAAGATTGTCAAGAATAGCAGTTCCCCAACTCTAGTTATAATCAATGATGTGGTTTCTACTGGAGTTTTTATTGATAATATTAAGGGAACTTTATCTTAAACCTCTGGTTAGTACTACTGCTTTCTCTGATGCCCTTGTAATGCTCCTGCTTTTTCTTTTCCATCACTCTGTGATTCATGCTGTGATATGGAAAGACAGCCACCTTCTAGAGGGTGATAGAAATACATGGCTTCCATGGCTCGATACCACCATGCCCTGTATAGTTTTTGTAAGCTACTGTAAATATAAAGCTTGCGTGGGTACTATAAAACTACAGAATTACTTAAAAAAATTTGGTTTCTGTTCTTTATGTGAGACTAAAGTCTTTGAAGTGTTGTGTTGGAATAAGTGACAATTTGGATATGTAATCTGAAGGATATCTTTAAAAGTTATTATGCTTGGACTATACTCAGGAGAATGACAGCACTGTCCAGCGTGGCATGGAGGTAAACTTGATTAGAAACATGAGGCAAAGAGCAAGACAGTGTGCCATAAGGTATCAAAAAGAGCTTTTCCACTCTCTCATCTGCTTCCATCACTTTGGCCATTGCTTGTACTTTGGTAGATATTATTGTGAAGTATGTTCTTTCCTCACATATCATAACAAATTTTGGAAAATACAGATGAATATGGGTGGAGTTTCTTCTTGTTTGTATTTTGTAGCCTTTTTCACATTTTTTATTGTGTGTACCAGTTCTTCAATATAAATGCTGTCTGTGTATGCTATTGATAACAGCCAGTCTGGCATAGTTATGAAGTCTCCTGTCATTTTACAGCTACTTTACATTTTTCAAAGAGGAGTTGGTATCTGATGATTTGATTGTTTGAAAATTTTTAAACCACACTGAATCACGAAAATGAGATGAGAGGGATGCTGCTTTCATTGGGAGAATCAATCCCCTGACATCTTAAGTTGACAACATGCTTGTGTGTCTCTTGTGGCTCTTGAGGCATGGAGAAAGATGAGCACAATTTTCTGAACTTGCTCATGGAGACTGCCATTTGTGGTCATGAATTGTGAGTCCTGTCTACAAGTGGCAGTGAAGGTGGTAGTTAATAACAGTAGTGATTGCAGTTGTATTACAAAGGAACCTCAGAGCAGTAGCATACAGATACATGAAACAGGTCAGAGGATAGTATGGGGATTTATTCTTTTTCCTTAGGTTTCATCTCTGTGATTTACATGGGGATTTTCCTGTGCACTCTTGGAAACCACTGGTGTGATGAAGGATTGGAGGTCAGGACAAGCAAGCTGATAAACTCTCTCTTCCTGTGCCCTGAAGCAGGATGTCAGCAGGGTGGGATTCACTGGGATAATGATGGGGTAATCAGAACATAAGAACAGTTGTGCTAGGTCCAGTCAAAATCCACCTAGCCCATTCATTTGTCCGATAATGAGCAGAAATAAATACCTAAGTACAAATGCAAAATTACCTTCCTTCAAAGTAGCTTTCCAAGATGCAGTATGCTGTAGTTTAAGTCTTTCCAAGCAAAGTTGAATCTGGATTTGCTCGAAGCCTGGATTTACATTTTTCCACTTAATTTCATCAATTACTTTTTGTTTCTATTTTTTTTTCTACAGCATCCTACAGAAATGTGGTCTGTAATGCGATTATACTTTATCTGGAGTTTATCTGGTTGTGGGCATGGTGACTGTCGGCTTTGTTATCAGTAAGACTTTCCTGATGGATGTATCTCATTCAAGAGTCAACCACTGTGCGATCTTGTATTTGAATCTCACTTCATTAATCGTTTGGGTCAGAACAAACCAGCTAGTGTGTGTGTATGTGTGTATATGGCAGAGCTGGAAGCCTGCAAACCCTGTAAACCCTTTTGCCGAAATGCTTACTTTCTCACTGAATTAAAAGAAATTCTCTTAGAGAAAGTGTAATATCATTTTCTCCGGATGCAAATTCATAGATAATAACCAACCAAAAGTCTTTTTGCAAAAGATCGATTAAGTGAAATGTTCTAGAAGCCTTAAATAAAAGTAATATTCTTAGTTAAGCTTATATGCCTTTGAAATCAGGTTGTTACAACCACTAAGTTGACTAAGGATCAATCTTGCTTACTTTCACGTTCTCTGGTTGGTGATAGATTTCCCATAGCTGCAGTGTGGCATTTGGGCAAAGCTAGATCCTCTAATGCTAGTTGTTATTGTACTGTATGGGGCCTGAAGTTCAGGCTGCGTACCAGACACATGAACAATATGCAGCCTGCTGTAAAACTCAGAATAGTTTTTAGGACCATTAACTAATGTGGTTGACAGCTAAAAAGTAGACACTCCCCAAATACATCATCTTCCTCTGTGATGCTATTTGATTAGACTTAAGATGATAGGTGTTCTGAGAAACCTCATTAGCTGACTAAAATGTCTGCAGGTTTAGTGTTGAGCAACATGCTTTCAAAAAGCATGTGGTGTGTTCTGACTACAGAGGCCAGTGTTGGCTTTGGTACATCTACAGTGGTTGTAGTAGTTCTTAATTCATCTTAAAATAGTTTCTAAATGTATTATGAATTTTCAACTACATGTGTAGTTTTAGTTTATTGGTTATGAATTTTGCTTATTTCTAATATTATATTGTTGACTGTGTCTTAGCTATTTCAGGGTAGTAATCAAATAATTGGTTTTTCATGTGGCTGATTTAAGCTTCATTGGTAAATCACTTCAGACCCTTTTTCTAAAGATTGTCAAGAATAGCAATTCCCCAACTCTAGTTATAATCAATGATGTGGTTTCTACTCTGTCCCCAGCCTGTAGCACTGTATGGGGTTGTTGTGGCCACAGTGCAGGACCCAGCACTTGGTCTTGAACCTCATGCCATTGGATTTGGTCCATCTATCTAGCCTGTCCAGGTCCCTCTGCAGAGCCCTCTCACCCTCCAGCAGACTGACACTGCCCTGCAATATTCTGCTTGTACATTAGAAAATCTCATTTGTTAACAACTGATGTAATACAGAAAAGCTGAAAAGTCTTCTAAAGCTTTTGTGGTGTTGTGGTGTTGGTAGGGTTTGGGGGTTTTCTCAGGGTTTTTTCTCGGTTTGGGTGGCACTTTTTTGAGACCATCACCAGGAGGAGACAAACATCAGAATCAGTTGAACCATTATTCTAGATAAATTAGAAAAGGTGAAACAGAATCATTGGGTAACTTTGTCTCAACACGGTGCTGAAAGGTGGGTCTGCTCTGTGGTCACACCAGGAAGCTCAGGCCCTCTCAAAATAGTGAGACTGTGCAATCCTGATGTGCAGCTTGACCTGTAATCTATAATCTTAAGAGAGGCTGCCATTGCAAATGTTTCATCAGCTCTTTCATTTTCTCTTTTTTTACAGTACTGCTGTTTATATTTAGATAGTGTTATGCTGCAAAAGTTGCTGTGCATTTGTGAGTTCTTACTTGTTTTAATGAAGCCCTGTTAACGTAATTCTTAGTTATGGCTGGGCAATGCAAGTCATAAGAGAGGAAAGCTTAACATTTTCACAGATACCAAGAGACATTCATCCGCCTATGTGAGTTGTGGGTTGTGTTTCTAACCCTTACCTATTTATGACAAAGAGATACCATAGTTCTGTTGCAAGCCTGAGCTCCACTCTTTTACAAAGTTAAATTGAAATAAAGGATTGATCCTCTTTAGAGTAGCTGAACAAGATTAATGTTCATTGATGGTTTCAGACAAACATCAGTGCTAAATAAATATAGCTACATTTAATGTTTTGTATGTTTTAGACTTGCAGATATGGAGGGATCATATTAATAATAGAAAGCATGAATGATGATATGGGGATTATAGTAAATTTTGCACTTCCTTATGTACCCAGGAATAAGTACTTACTAATGTATGTATAAAATCCTATCTAAGAATTTTTATAAAGAACATGGTTGCAGGTAATGAAGGATTATAGCTGGAATATGAATGTTTAGTGCAATGAATATAGGATAAAAGCATGCTAGTTTTCAGAAGATTTTGCCTTGATTTGCCTTGCTAGAGTGTGGTGAGTGCATACATAGGGGTGCACCAGTATTTGTGCCTCCCTCTTTGGCCTCTTCCCTTGAAAAGGATTTCAAATTCAAATGGCCTGAAGCAAAGCAGACAGAAACATGTTTTTAATAGCAGTCATAATAAAACTGACTTAAAACAAATAATAGTTGGTTAAAAGGGATGAATTAAAGGGATTAAGTTTATTTGGCCCTCATGGGCAGCTACAGGTTGGTTTTAAGTTGTTGCTCCATGGGAGCAACAGAGGCAGACTGCAGAAGGAAGCATTGTGCCTGCACCCTTGGAGCTTGGTCTGTCCTAGGAGGGTACAGACTCTCATGTAGCTGTTGGTGGCTTTTTGGAAGGCTCTTCTTCAAAACCTCTTGCTGCAGGTCAGTCTGCTCTGCTCTCCCCTTGCACTCTCTTGCATCCCCCAAGGGAAGCCTGCCCTAGCTGCTATCTGTCTGTGAGCCTCTCTGGTGTATTCAGTAAAATATGCAGTAAACAAAACTTTAAACAGCTTCTTAGATCTTAGTTTTATAATTTTGCAAAATAAGAGAGCAAATCTGAATTATTTACAAATGCTGTCATGGAATCCAGAGAAAGTCTGTATGCCTCACATACTCATCCTCTGCCTAATTTTTTCCCCCGCCCTCCTCTCTTATGCTGTAAGTGCACCTTGAAATGCCATTACCTGCTGTAGCTGAGAACAAGATAATTTGTAATGGAGAACAGCTAATTTTTCATTGTGGTTCCGCTGGGGCATAATGCAAAACAATCCAGTTTAGCTACATTGGTAGTGCAATAACCTGCATTCAGAGTATGTTCTGTATCCTGTCACCTTTGGCCATAATGAAGCTCTTTGCAAAATTACTACAGGCTTTTAAATATATTTGACATATTCTACTTTTTGCAAAGCATAGAAGCATATGTAGTAGGAAAAAATTGAGTTTAGGTCATTATTAAAGAGGAAATAAAAGTGCAAATTACAGTTATCTGAGGTCTTCCCCAAATCTAGGATATTTAATTATGTTAAGGGACTAATTTGGTGAACTTTCTGTTTAAATGGAAATAGAAATGTCCTCAGAGCCTGCTTAGGCAACTTTCTAAGTTAACTGTTTTATATTTTTCTCAGTAGTAGAGCACATGAAGGATCTGGGAAATGCCAGGCTGGCAATGATGTATTGGCTTTGAGAATAATCCATTTTAGAACAACTTTCAGTTGGACAGTGGGCTGCTGTATTTCAGAAGTGTCAGTGCACAGCTGCAGAATTAAGCTGTCCTATAAATTTTGTGTTGCCTGGAAGCTCAGCTTTCATCTGCAAAAAAAAGTTTAAAAAATAATTTATTTTATTTTTAATTTTTGATAATTGAGTCTTAAACTGCTCTGCCTGTCATTTATTGCATTCTAGGTCTCTTCCCGATTACCTAAGTTAAGAGGCAATGCCTCATGTCCAGCCAGAGCACTGGATCAGTGTGCTGATGCTTAAAAGAGGGACAAGTTTTGTATTTCTTGTTTTACCCAGCCTCTAAATTTTCTGTAATTGGCTAAAATGTGATGTCTTCCAGACCACTGTTATGTTGTCAAATAAAGTTAAAATAGACTAGAAAATCTGGGAGTTACTTGGTGAAGATCTGATAGGGTTGTACTAGCTTACTTTTGTGTATCCTGTTACTAAAACCCCACCCAACCCTCAAGAAAAAGAACACCTTAAGTTTTCTACAGAAGCAATATTCAAATGTTCCCATGTGCTTGATTCATGTATTTGAATTCAGCAGTCAAAGCATTACTGTACTTATATCATTAATACACTGGTATTCTACAGCAGATTTTTCTTCTCAGCAGAGCAGATTTTTCTGTATTATATTAAGTTCCTGGAGAATCCCTGAAAGGTGACTGAAATTTTAAATCTTGAATTGCATTGTAATTCCTTCCTTATGAGACAGTCAGAAAACCCATTCTGCAAAGCTAGATTTTATCTCCTTGCCACAGATAACAGGAAAAATAATTTTTACTGTGTAATCACAATCCTTTTACAAGTTCTGCCTGAATTAGGAATGCTGATAATCTTAAGTAGTATGCTTCCTCAACTCTTGTATTTACAAATTATTTACTTATTCAAGGCTTGCATACCTAAGTCAAAACCAACTCATCTGTTGTCAAAGTGAAAAGGATTATGTACTTGGAAGTCTCCTTTTAATATCAGTTCTAATATTATGATTACTATTTTCCTGGATTTAATAAAGGCCGAATTATTTCTGATATCATTTGATATGAGAAAGAAACTGCAAGCTCTTAAAAAATAATAATAATAATAAAGGTAAATTCTCACTATAAAATTTAATTCACTATAAAATATAAATTAAAGTCATATAAGTTAGTGTGCCTCCAGTGAGAACCTGTTTCATTAATATTAATCTCTGGACTCTAATGAGAACAGTAGGCTACTATGTAATGCTAAAAGGGCACAGGTGTGACAGTCTCAGAGAGAGTGGAAGTCCTGAATCCCACAGGCTATTAAACTATAAATTGCACTACCTAATTATTAGGCAATTGCTTGCCAGGTTATTGAGGGTTTTTTTTGTTTATCTGTGAAAACTACATACTCACAGGAGACAATTTATCAAACCTGGGACAATATATCTTTGAATTTCCCTGTAACAGAAAAACATGATGGAGAGGTGTCCGTGACCCCACTGCTTTATCAGTATGCTAATTTATACTCTATGCAGAAGAATTCCATGGAAAGTAATCTTTTCATTTTTTTTCCTCTCTGGACTCATGATCTTCTGGGCTTCTCTGTATCACAGTGTTGCTGGGTAGGCAGCATTGAAACTGCACTGCTGAGTCTCAGGCCATTAAAGTGAAACACTTTCATTACAAGAAATTACAGGAGAAAGCAGATACTTATATGTGGGGAAAAAAACCCGACTATACGTTTGCAGTTTACAAACTGTAAACTTTTTAGCTAAAAGTTTCTTTTACAATCAGCCTTTTGGAGGTTTTCTGTCTTTTGTAGCACTGTGTATCAAGATGTAAGAAAATTAAAGGTTTCAAGCTTTTGTGTTGTCTCTATAGCTCAAGCATCCATCTGTTGGTCTGTGATCAATGCTCAGTAAATACTGTGGTGTAGTCTCAGGGAGGAAATCTCGGTTCACTTTCCCTGCTGTGCTCAGGTTTGAAGGGATAAAAGAAAAAATAGAATCTACAGTTGCTTTCCTGGGTAATGTCAGCGACAGCATCCTGTGTGCATGCAGAGAACATATTTAATCTATTTGTGCTTGTAGACTTTGCAGTGATGGATTCCATATAAATAAATAAAGACTCGGGAGATTTAATGAGGTGCCATAGGAAGGTGATTACAATTTGTCTTTATGAGAAGCCTTGTGGTAGAAACATCCATAAACTGTATACTAATATGTTGTCCACTCCTCCCTGAAATTAGCTAAAAATTGAAGGAAAACAGGGTTTTAAGGTGTAAATGTCCTTTCATAATTCTGCCTGCTAGTGTAGCTGTTGTGTTAATTGATGACTCTTAATGAATCCTCTGGTGGTGGAACAGAACTGAGGTGGGATGTGCTGTGTATGTTAAAGCCACAAGTAAAATATGATTCTGTTGTCATGAACAGAGAATTATTTACATGGTGAACTGTACAGATGGCTTGTAAAGGAAAATTGCTCTTCCTTCCTGAAAATCCACTTGATAAATCACAGGCTTTGCTTTCTGTTTTCTTCTCTCTTAATGTCTAGAAAATCCAAAAGTTATGCAAATGCGTAGTACTCCAATCACACTAAACACCTGGAAAAACATAAGTACTCTTAACAGATTACCTTAATGTGCACTTTTTTAAAATTCCTAATACATGTTGAAAAACTCATAAAATCCTAAGCAGCGTTTTTTAATTGGAAATGAGAAGTTTTCAATGTTAGATGCAGTTAATGAATGTTGCATCTTTTGTAATTGACAGAAACAACCTTTTTGAGTGATTCACTAAATGCAACCTATTTATTTTTTTCTGTAATAAGCGAAGATAACACACAAAAAAAGTCAGTTGATAGGTTCTTTGCTACTTAAGACTGGGCTCAAGTTTGATTTCCAAGGGGTGAACATCATGATTGGACTTTCAGATGGGATAAAAACAGAGATCCTAGTTCCTGATTGTTAGTGATCTCAAGTAATGTTGTGGACTGCTTGGTGGCTGGAGGTACCTGCCAAAGTTGCTCTGTCACTCTCTTCCTCACCTGGATCATGGTTTGAGATAAGGCCAGGGAGAGATGACTTACTGGTTACTGTAACAGGCAACATAGACTCCACTTGTAGAAATTAGTTTATTGCCAGAGAAGGGAAGTAGGAAATGAAACCAAATATTAAGAACACCTTACCCTCACCCTTCCCTTCTTCTAGTTTTCTCTACCTACTCCCTGCCTTGCGGTGATGCAGGGAGATAGGGAATGAGGGTTGCAGCCAGTTCATCACACATTGTCCCTGACACTCTGTGGTGGTTTTACGACAAATTCAGTGATTTTGGAGCAGAGACTCTGAGAGAAGTCACAAACACACCCCAAAAATGAAGAAAACACACAAAAATCACAGTTTATTTTGCGCAAACACCAAAACCCGACAAATAAAGTGCAAAACAGACAAACAAATTAAATTTTTCCAGGGCCCGCGTTTGAGGTGAGGACGCTCTGGAGATAGTGCTTGTCTCTCTCTCCCTCTGAGCCCGGCTGAGAGACTCCAGGGTAGTTAGAAGGGAGCACGTGTTCTCAAGGTCCCCTTGGCCGTGAACCTCTGCCTGGTTTCGACTGAGGGAACAACTCAAGAAGATTACAAAAACCGCGCACCCCCCTCCCTCCCTTTTAGCCCGAGGAGAGATTTAGTGCTGAAAG
>VYZS01033484.1:34445-48863 GCA_013400695.1 Neodrepanis coruscans
CTGCCCGGACGGCATGCGCCCTGGAGCGGACCGCGGCCGAGAGACGGAGGGGTGGCGGAGGTGGCGATCCGCTGGGCCCGCGCTGGCTGACCCAGCCCGGACCACCGCGGCTTCTCCCAGCACCGCCGCTGCTGGTTTGCCCGCTGCCGCTGGCCATCATGGCACCATCGCCCACAGCCCGGTGGCTCCCGACGCGTGCCGCGGCTCCGTTCCCGACGCGGTTTCCACGGGCGCGACAGCCCGGGACCGCGGACAGCCCCGCCAGGGAGTGGTGGTGGGGGGAACAGTTTTATTTTTCCAACCCACAACACACTCCTTTCTCCCACTCTTCCCCTGCTCCAGTGTGAGGTCCCTACCATAGAAAAGAGTCCTCCATGAACTTCTCCATCCTGAGTCCTTCCTACAGGGTGCAGTTCCTCATGAAACACTCCAGTGTGGGTCCCTTCCATGGGGATCACAGCCTCCTTCTGGCATCTACCCGCTCTGGTGTGGGGTCCTTCACGGGATGCGGATGGATATGCGCTCCACCATGGACATCTGTGGGCTGCAGAACAGTCTGCCTCTCCATGGTCTTCACAGCAGGAGGCAGGGAAATCTCTACTCTGGTGCCTGGAGCACCACCTGCACCTCTTCCTTCACTAACTTTGGTGCCTGCAGGGCTGTTTCTCTCAGACATTCTTCTCTGTCTGGCTGCAATTGCACAGTTTCCCCTCCCCCCTTCTTAACCCTGTTATTCCAGAGGCACTACCACCAATGCTGATGGGCTCGAGCTTGGCCAGTGGCAGATGTGTCTTGGAGCCAGCTGGCATTGGTTCTGATGGACGTAGGAGAAGTTTCTACCTGCTTTTCGCAGAAACTGCCCTTGTAGCCCCCCGCTATCAAAACCTGGCCACACAATACTGTTACAAAACCCTATTGTGATTCCCTATGAGAAATGAAGCATGTTTGTATAGCTCTGCCTTCCTGTCAGGCCTTGCTCCAGGATAAACAAACTTTTAAACATGCATTTGAAACATTGTGACACTCTTGTATTTCTGCCCTGCAGTCTTCAGGGGTTTCAAGGATAAAGCGATGTTTTCTTGGCTTGTTTGGTGGATTTCAGTGGTACCAAGAGGCTGCCTTATTTCCAGGAAGAGAGTTGTAGGATAAGGTCTTAATTTTTTTTTCTGAGGTATGAAGAGGAACTGAAGTAAAATACAGTGGATTGTTAGTTAATTGGGATTGCTTTGTTATATATGCTGGATATTTATATTCTCAAAGAATATTTTTTATTAGCATGTCAACTATGGCTACCTCCTCTGTCCTTATTTGGTTGTAGTAGTTTGGCTGATTTTATCCAGATTTGTAAAGAAGACAGAAGAAGGTTTTCTATCTCTCCATGTTGCCGCCTCCTTATCCAGGAGTGTTTTAAACCTAAATGACTTTGGCAGGAAGATGAAGATCTCACAGTTATGTTTACATGAGCTTCCTCAACAGTGATATCTTAGTTGCCCAACGAAGGAAAAGTCTGGGATGTGGGCTGCGTATACCACCAGAGATGCCAGTGAATCCATGTGAGCAAAGGCCTCAGAAACCAGGCTTTGTACCATCAACTGACTGTGGACTTTCCAGTCTCTTAGAGGTGTGACAAAACTCATGGATTGGTCAACTCTTCCTTGTTCAGTCCAGACACTCTGTGTAGAAGCAATAGCTTCATTCACACGATTTTTCCTCATGAAATAAAGATCTGCTGTAGTAAATGCAGTGATGTAACTGCATCAGATCTTTATTTTGTGATGAGCTGAAACTTTATTGATGATGTGATGATTTTTGTCATGATATGAAGCCACCATTGATGTAACCAGTTGTCTTGTCCTTTGCTATCCTGTGATGGGAGTAAATTGTAGCAGGTTTAGACATGATAGATCATGTGTCTGTTCCTTGTCTCACCTATCCTTGCTTGTCTCTTATTTGGATGGACTGCATGACTTTGGTTATTCCTCTGAAAACAACAAATGTTTCACACCTTGCATTCCTGACCTTTCATTGCCACTGAAGTCCAACAAAGCTTTGGTATCTAAAGATACATGCTCTAAAACAGAAAACAGCACCAAATCTGATTATTATTTGTTGAAATTTATTTATTTTTCTTCAGCAAATATTTCATCTAGAGGATGAAGGATAAAAATGATAAAAAGAAGAAAAAAATCCTCAAGAGAGCAATATCAGATTATTTGTTAAGGAAAAAAGCTTTCATGCTTGTTAATTGCATGATCTAGAGTCTTCTCTTATCAGTATAGCTGGTTAAAGACAAGTCTTTCCCTTTAAGCAGTGCAGAAAAGAAAGTAATTTTTTTAATCAATTCCTTAAAAAGCAAACAAAAATCCACCTCACTTTTATTGAGGATGAGGCAGCACCACATCAAAAGAGGGTGTATAATGAAAGTGTAGAATGTAATGTTAAAATCTGTAAATAAAAATAAAAAATAATGTGCCTCTACTTATGCTAGAGAACAGCTGACTAGCGAGTGTATGAACAGTGAGGCAAAAAGGTAATAAAATATCGGAAGTCTGTATCTCACATTGTAGGTCAAGACACTGTGTGTGCACACCTGTGCCACAGTGAGCTCTGTGATTTTGTGAAGGGCTAGGTGGCCAGTTGTTACAGTGCTGTGTCTGGGCAGGGAAGGCTGTGCCCTGGAGCTGAGCAGCTCAGACATGGTCCTGCATCCATGTCCAGGGCCAGGCTGGCACTGCTCACACAGAAATCTCTACTACTTGTTTTAGGATACATGATTGAAGGAAGAGGTGGAGAGAGCAAGTTTGCAGATAACAGAACTGGGAGGAATGTCAGATATATCAGGTGCCTGTACTGTCATTCAGAGGGACAAAACAGTCCTGCAGAAATGGGCCTTGAGATCCTGCGGCACAGCAAACTAACCATGGACCAGCAATGCACCCTCATGGCAAAGGAGACCAACAGCATCTTGGTCTTCATCATGTTCTGTTGCTGGCATGCAGTGCTGATGGGGCCTCATCTGCAATACTTTGTCCAGATCTGGGCTCCACTGTCAATGGAGGATATGGATTTCCTGGTATGGACCCAGTGTAGGGCTACAATGATAATTAAGGGATTTGAGCATGAGTCAGAGGAGGAGAGGCTGACCAAGCTGAGCCTAGAGACGAGAAGGCTCAGGGGAAATCTTATCACTGTGTTTATATGCCTAATCAGAGGGAATGAAGAAGGTGGAGCCATACTCTTCTCCGCAGTGCCCACTGATGGTACAAGAGGCAATGGCACAAAAGAAAAGCCCATGAAATTCCATCTGAACAAAATAAAAACCTTTTTCTCCCATATACTGAAAGAGACTGCCTGTAGGTGTATCGTGGTTTTACCACTAGGAGGCATGGTACTGACAAGAGAGACCCAATAGAAGCAACACACACCAAAAAAACCCCCAAATAACAATGTTTATTTTACACACACAGAAAACGGACAATAAAGCGTGAAGACAGACAAATTAAGCTCTTCTGGGGCCAGCGGCTGACGTGGGGAAGCATTAGGGTAGCACTGGGTCTTTACCAGGGCCTCCTGAAAGACACCGTAAACATTGAAGGATCCCTGCCCCTACCCTCCCCTTCCCGGATAAGGAAGGCTACCGTCGCAGGAGGGCTACCACCAGCCCCACTCTACTCCGTGCGCACAGGAGACCCACTGCGCATAGGCAGAGCGCCGAGCCGTGCCCGGGCTGGGGGCTGGCGGCGCCTGGCAACGTCAGCAGCCCCCAGCGCCCGTGGCCATGGAGCCGCGCCTGCAAAACAGCTGGGGGAGGCACCGCACCCCCATGGGCAAGCTGCACAGGGCTGCGACGGCCTCCCCCGCAGGCCCAGGAGGGACCACACCCGCACCAGCGCCATGGGTGGGGGCAGGGGATGCAGCTGTGTCGGGGACTGGCCACATCCCCACCCATCCCTACCCCTCCCTGCCGCCGTTGCCATGGCAACCCACCTCAAACACACAGGAAAAGCAGTTTAACACAGCCCCGATCCCCTCCTGCCTCCCAAAAATCTTCAAAAAAATCTCCAAAAAAGCCCTTTCCCCATCCCTAAAAACAGAGGGGAGGGACAATGGGGGAGGGGAGGGGAAGGGAAAAGAAACGGTTTAGATCCCATAACCTCTGTTGTCAACCCACAACAAGGTGTTATAAAGTATCCATCTGAGGAGACATCCAAGACTTTATGGGGCATGGTCCTGAGCAACCTGTCATAGGCAGCTTTATCTGAGTAGGGGGAGATGGACTAGAAGCTGTCTAACAGTCCTCAGAGTTTCTGTGAATTATGTAAAAAATTCACAAACTTGTGTGCGGAAGATGTTGAAATGTCTACGTTGTGTAGTATAGGTAATTGTTTAGGAGGTGAGTTGTTGGTTTTCTGGCTCTCTTGTTACTTGCTACAAACTTCTGCATGCAATATGTGTCACGGAATTCACACCAGAATCCTCCCCATGGCAGAGCATACTGGAATATAGAGCATATTGCACTCTCTATACAATTTTGACTGGGCTAGTTGGGTTTCTTAAAAATGGGAGGCTTCAGTTTTCCAATGGTTATGCAAGTTAGTCTGAGCTTGGGTCTTCTAAGTGTCAGACAGGTAAAAATAGAGATCTTTGCATAGCAAATGGTCAGAAACAGCTTTTCCCCAAACCATAACTATAGATTCCCCAAATAAATATTTGGGAAGTTCAAGCTAAGGCCTGAATCAACTCAAATCTTTCTTCAAATGCAAATGATATGCTTAATTCTTAAGGAGAATTCTTTCGGATAAATTAGTAGTTCTGTATACATAAGCTTGTTTGTCTCTTTTCCAAGATGACATGTGGTATTTTAATACTGTATTGGTTTGGACTGGTCAGTATTAAACCACAACAAATGCTGCTCTACTTGCCCAAATGAGTTTATTTCAGCTCTGGGTTTGTTTTGTTGTTTTTTTTCTGATGAATAGCTAACTATTAACAAAACAACATTTGGTAAGAGAAGCTTATATCAACCTCAGTTTTTATCCTGTTGTGGCTTTTAGTCATCTTAAGGTTATCTTCTGAAGCTCTAATGAAAACACAGCACCTCCTATACAGACTTAAAAAACATTGTCCCAGTGAAAAATTTGGTGCAGAATGCTCTTTCTACAGATTTATATCACTGTGCATACTTCTTACAAATATTTACCTTACAATCAGATTCATTTTGAGAGCTGCTAAACACATATTGTTTTTCAGGCTATATACAGCATCCAGTAATGGAGAGAAATATAATTTCTAAGTGCTAAAATGCATACCATATACAAACCAATAACCAGCACAGTATGATTCGAAGAAATGACTTCCCCCTGTACAGTGCACGTTCTTTAAAGAGAGCAACCACTGCTTTCTAGCTCATTGTAATTCACACTGCGTTCAGCACTACTGGAAAACTAATGAAAATGCTGGGAGTATAAGGCTTTATTTTACTGTTGAGAATTCTCGGTGGTTACAATATTATGTTGTGCCTAATTCTCCTGGTACCACATTTTTTTAACAGTGATTTTTATTTTCAGACCAGTGATCCATTTCATGCATTAACCCCCTAAGTACTGGATGTACTGTGTAGCACAAAGGAGCTTTCAAAGTAAAATGCTTTTACTAGATTAATTGCAAATAGGGAAAATCTGCTTGATCAGTCTTGTAGGCATAGGTTCACTGGCATAGAAACCTGGGAAGCAGAGCTTTTTAAGTCCACCTCTAACAAGATCAAAGTGCAGGGATAAAAGGAGGAGGTGCTGGTTTAATTTTTTCATCTGAGACTGTGTGATATGAAGTGATGCAACTGTTGCCATAGTAAAGTTATATTGAATTGATTGAAAGTAAGTCAACACAACTGTGCAATGTCCCTCCCTCCCAAAAAAGCAGAAGGATAAACATTTCTTGATTGATTTTGTTTTCCCTCCTATGATAAGGAATTATAAGAGGTGATTTCAGAACTCTCTTTAAAAATAATATAATTGCCAGCAGTAAAAATTAGTTTTTGCATTTTGGGTATATTGTATTTCAGATATATAATTCATGTTTTGTCTTAAAATCGTCATTCATGAAGCACTTTTGGTTGTCAGCTATGAGATTAGAGTCATCTCTTCAGTTAACTGGGGGAGTATTAAAATGTGGAAGATATTATAACTAGAATATTTTAAATTGTATCGTTACACTGTTTAAGTTTTGGTGGAATTTACTTTTATCCTTGCCTTCTTACTCCAGTATAATTTATAATCATTGGGGGAATTCCCTTATCTCCCTCTCTTCTTCACTCAACATACAAATACTTGCAAGGATTGAGTGACCAGGAAACATCACATCATTGTCTCTGTTCCTCAGTGTCTAATTTTACAAGATATCTAGGAGGCTGTGGCAATAAAATAAAAGAAAAAATAACTTCTGATTGTGTTAGTGTTCATATTTGCATGATTTAGGAGATCTGTTAAGATTATACAGTGTGGTCATAAGTGGTCATAACCCTGTTAAAGCCATTAAAACATCAAACAAACTGTAATTCCTGTGACCAGATGAGACACAGAGTACAGAGGCCCATCAATGTTAAGATCTGTTTTTAACAGTGCCTTCCTGCTGTATAGGAGGTGAGGGATGACAGCTTTATTCAGAGACCTTTTTTTAATTCAGAGGTTCTTAATTTCTTCTTGTTGCAGCACTTGAAAACATCTTAGGGGCTGGATGCTTCAGTGTGAGCCTAAGCTTCTACTGCCACTTGAGATAGTCTTAAGTGTCCTACTAGTTGCTGGTTTTTGTCAGGTCCTGTGCCTTTGTCATGTTTGCCAGTCTCCAAGGCTGTTTAAGATGCACAATGCATCTCACATGGCTCTCAATTTAGTTAAGTAATCTTGTTTCAGGAAACTAATACTCCCACTAACGTGATTTGCTTTTTCAACTTTTCCAGAGAGGCAGGTGTACTTTAAGGGGCTTTGTGTTATTTGAAGGGGCTTCATGTGCTTATCTTGTGCTGTTGCTTTAGGGGGAAAGGCAAATAGGGTAAGTGTTTCTTACCCACTGAAGGCAGGGAAGCTGATGTTGCACATAAACTTGTCAAAGAACTATTTCCCTCATGATTGTATTGCACAAACAGGCTTCTCTGTCAGTGCTGAAGGCATAGCCATGTCAGGAGGGTTGACCATAGCCATTATTTTGGAGAATAGGTGATGCCTTCTATGTCTACAACCTGTGTCCTTGTTTTTCCCAAATATCCAGGTTGAAAATAGATTACTAACTTTTTTAAATGAGCACTCCAGCAAACCACTAACTGTAATTTTCAATTTTATACATTTTTCCCCTTCTTTTCTATTTAGAGTAACCTTGCTTTTAATAAGCAGGTACAAGTGTTCTAAAACTAGTGGATTTTCTAGATACTGTATTTTTGTACCTTAAAATGGTATATATGCTCCAGCATTACAATTTCTGCAAAATATAGAACAGATTGAGAGGGTTGGTAAGAGTAGTGTGGTGCTGTCCCATTTCTTGATCCTGATGCCCTGTTAACCACTGAAGAGCTTGCTGATTTACAGCTTTGACCTGGTATGTTTATATGAGAGAGTTGGGTATTACAAAAACAGTTGTTGAAGAAGCATCTGTAAGTTAAATTGCAATGACTTATCACTATTGATTAGCAAGTTCTTATCATGAGTCTATTGATAGTTTTGTGGACTGGAATTTTAAGGGATTCCTTATATTTTATGACATCCGCTGCCTATTGTCAGTAAGACAAATACTCCTGTATTTCAAATAAATGCATCCATTATTTTTCATTGTTTTTTCTATTACAGCCATTACCTTAGATCATGTAGATGTAGTAAAACAATATTTATAGGAGGCGATTCAATTGCTATGAAAAGGAAACCTTTCCAAATTCTATCCTATGAGAAAGAAAGATTTTTGTTTGTTCTAAGGAGATAAAAAGGAGGAAAAAAAGACATGCCACAAATAAACCACGTGTTACAGAACCTGCATCATATCTAGTACTTCAAGAGAAAATTTGCATGCTTAATTTACATAATAAAAATGTAGCGCCATCAACATCAGTGTTATGATGGGCTACATACAAAAGTTTAGCCTTCATGTAAGCGGTGGAATATACATATTATTGTATAAAAGCTAGGTGTCTCTTCTCTGTGGTGATTGATGAGAGCTGTATTTTGTATGATAAAAAATCAGAGGAGATACAAATAGTTGCTTCATTAGAAGAGAATAGCAGGAACAAGTCTCTTGAGGATTGGCCCCATCTGTAAGTGTTGCAGAGAAAGCAGACCTTCCTAAGCCCTGTGTACAGGTCAGAGCCATCTCCAAGAATGAGAATTGTTAATAGGAATCCATTTTACCCTCTAGAGATAGCCAAAGCAGGAGTGGGCTGACTGGCCATTAAATGAACATGGCTTTAAATGTAGCCAGGCATTTAAAGCCTTTTGGTACATAGATTAGAATTTCTGCTTACAGGATCATATTTGTATGGAATATTTTTGATATAAAAAAATGTAGGTAGTCTAAAATCTCCACTTTTAGACAGTATTTAGAAAGAAGTGTTATGCTCTTAGAAAGGAAAAGAAATGCTGTTCTTTTCATACATGCACTTTAGCTTTCCATCATCTTTATACATTCACTGGTGCGGGTGGTGGGGTTTTTCTGGGGTTTTTTTGTGTTAACTGGTCTGGAGAAAAGGTATGCATTGGTGGGAGCTTCAGACAGTGATGGTAATGGTAAATGATGCTCTATCTGCTCTTAAGTGAAACTTAGTTAATGGCAAGGTAGTTCCTAATCATTGAATGAAGTACTTAAATTAGAAAAGACGGCTTTTGTCAGAAGAGATGGAAAATGAAATGGATTTTGTCTCCTTTATAAAATGTTGTTTATAAAATGTTGTTTTGTCATTAATCCAAAACATTTATGTGATAGATGAACCCACATCTGTTATACGGAAAAAACCTGTTGAAGCTTACTGTAAAGTCTCCTAAACTCTCCACATAGAGAAATGCTGCAATAGTAACTTTATTAGACCAAAGAGTTTAGAAGTATATGCTAATGTATATGTCTAATATAGTATAGTGTCTAATACCATCGACAATCAGTACAGGTGTAGAAACCAGTCCTACAATTTTCTCCTTGATTTTGTTGGTGAGATTTCTCAGAAAAATTTTTTGATTTAAATATCAGGACAGTAATCTAAAGGCTTCTTGCCATCAAGGGAGGTGAAATAGGGGCAGAAAAATATTGGTAAACAAGCAGCTTCTCCCCTTGTCTATGAGGTTTCATTGTGATTATTTTAGACATTTCAGGCTACATGGCAATAGTAATAGTACTGATATTTATCTGAATGAAATGAGATTTTTTTCTTATATAATTTTCTTTCTGAGATTATTTATTTTCTTCTTAACTTCTGTCTTTTTATTATTATTCTTTTTTCTTCAAAAAAGGGTAACAGCTCCTGGAATATATTTTAGAGATTGTGGAATCCTGTCTTGGAAGATTTCCGAAGTTTGAAAAACACTGAAATGTGCAGTAGGCAAGAGATGCTTATAAAAATTGCCTATAAAATATCATTATAGCTTATTCTTATCTCTCCAGTGTTCTCCAAGAGGACTTTCATGACTGAGTGCCATTAGTCATTTAGACTGTGTGGTAAAATAGTTCTTCTTATGTTGGAGATTCCCAAAGGATAAGGACTAAAGATACTTTCACACTTGCCTTGTGGGTCTATACATTGAAGCAGAAGATAATTCTTTTATGTAAGTCCTTGTCTTAACAGAGAGAGGGAGATCAGTTTTGCTGTGGGACCGGTGTTTTCTGTAGGGGTAGACAGGTATGTGTGATGGGATAAGCTGCTGGTGGATTCATTGAGGGTTTGGCTCTGGTGAATGAGAGAAGCTGAAGCAGCATAACAAGAAGAGAGGAAGAAAGCTCTTTGCATTGATTGCATGCTTACAAAACAAATATTTCCAAAACCTATTGTAAAGTGCAGATTAAATAATATGTAAGATTTAACTTGAAAAAATTCAGTTTTTTCTTCAATACCAAATTAATTTTGACTTTTGTTCAATGTATAGATTATTAGTGGCATGAAAGTCTTAGTATTTCATGACATTCTTTATGCTTTTGTACAGCCTAAATACTCACTTGTAATACTAAATCAAGTGATTGTGATATCTTGCCATTCTGGGCTATCAGCAGAAATCTGTCAGTGATGGTATGAATGCATATGGGGAACACTCATGTGTCAACAAAGTAAAATATATTTTACAACAAATATTGCTGTGAAATAAAATATTTAGATTTAAGAAAAAACACTTAAGCTATTATTTTAACTTAGTTAACAATACTTAGCAAGAGCGCAGTGCCTTCAGAGATGTACTGTAGTAGAAAATTGTTTTAATGATAACTTTTTGTCAGCTGTAGTAGCAGTTTCCTTTTAAAGGAAAGCTGTAATGGCAATTTAAACATATATATATGTATAAATATAGCGAGTCTCTCTAACAGAAATATGAAAGTCAACAAGATAGGATAGGTTAACATAAGAAAAACAGTGCTGGTGAGTTATAACATGCATTATGCCATTAGTGATAATTTCTACCTTCCAGCTTAGGAAAATAAAGGGGAGGTTACCAGAGAGAAAAGAGAACAAATGAATGAACAAAAAAATGCATATATAGTGGGCTATCCTCTCTCCCTCCTCCTCAGGCATCCTACATCTGAAATCCTTTCTCTTGTTAGGAAACTAATTATACAGAGGTTGCCGACCAGTTCTCTTTCAAGTATTAAAACAGTGGAAAGTCTTTCTCAGTCCAGGCAGTAATTAGCAGTCACCTAGTTGCAAGGCCAGTGCAATCTTCTCAGAGAGCCCTCCTGCGTTGATTTGAATGAGAGCAGTAGAAAACTTCACATTAATTCTTGATGAAATTTTTTTTAGTTCTTTGTTGCATGCCTGATTTCCCCCAGAGTATGCTACTTTTTCTCATGCCTCTAGCTACTACTTATTTTGCTATCTGCTGTGTAAATTCATTCACAGAGCTCATGGTTCTGTGAGATGTGTAGTCTTCCCTCCCTTTGTGCACTGATGGACACCACCATTAATAATCTCCACTCAGGTCTGGGGACTGTTTTGAGTGAAGTAGCCATGAGCTAGAGGAACAGTCAGTCCTTCCTCTGTGAAGAATCAAACATTATTTTGGTAGGTTATGTGATGGTAAATAGATAAGCTGCTTTAATAAATCCATTTCAGCATGTAGCCAAATCATCACAGTCTAGAAGGCTGTTTCTTGTTCTTAGTGCTTTTGGAAAGCCAGAGGTTAATTAACTCCACTCCTGGAAATAGGAAATCTCTGCAGTGACTTCCAAATATATCTTTAATGATTGCATGCTCTGAAATCAGAACTCTGTGTGGTTTATCAAATCAGCTCTTTTGTAACAGCATCTATTTTAATTAGTTTATTGAAATGAAATTTTAAAACTTAGTACTGGAGTGTATTGTTACGATTGGCCTTGCTAATCATAAATGACTGACATGTTCTAGTGTGTTCTCTTAACTTTCTGATTCCTTTCTTCTTTACTCATGGACTGTAATTAGTTAGTGGGACACTCATACCAAGAAGGATCTTTACAGATCTCCAGGGCTGGTCCTGTGTTCATGTATGAACACACAATTTGATGTGCCTGAAATCAGTGTCAGGATTTCCTCAGAATTCTATAGCAGACATTCTGCAAACATGCTCATTCTCTAAATTTGTAGATAAGAAGAGGAGAAAAGGAAAGAGAATCATATGTGGAAAAAAAAATAAACATGAAATAAAATTATTATAAATCAGGGAAATTATTTATTTGATGTGATTCAAATAATAGCAGGGTTTGTTCTTACAGTTTCCCTGAACTCTCTTTTTTATTCTACTGGTCTATATTGTATGGAGATGGGCCTTGGTGGTATTGACTATTAGAGTATGCAACAAAGTCCTGGTAAAATGAGTAGTCCTCCAGAAATTTGTGGCTCAGCATCCAGTGTTTTCTGAGTCTGCTTATGAACATCACATTCTCCATTTTTCACTGTTGAAAGAAGTCTGTTCTATGCTTAAGAANAGACTGGATTATATGTTTAATTATTAATCTATTTAATTATTTATAGATTTGGAACCAAATGTTTGTATCTCTCTGTAAATGATTTTTCAGGAAATCAAGTATGTCTCCCCTAGGGCCTTGAAATATGAACCACTTTATGGAACTGCTTTCTTTTGAAAGCCTGATTTAGATGACTGTCTTGATTTTTACTGTTTTGTTTCATCCAGTGCAGACCAGTAAGTCATATTTCTCAATGTACATTTTTCAGGGCCTCTGGTGGTTTGTTCCAAGAAGTCGAAGAATTGGTGAAAACTTTGGAGGGCTTTTAGGGAGAGGGTAAGGCAGCAGGTGATTTAGACCAGTGCCAGGCATGGCTGGATGCTATATGACTTTGTATGCGTAGGAAGACTCCTTTATGTGTATTGTTATGTTGTTCCATGGTGGATATAGGTGTAAATTTGGTGATTGCTTTTGCTGTCAGTTCTGGCTTGGGCTGTTCTGTAGGTGGGACCATGTTGCACCCTTATAGCAGCAGTAACAGTGTCAGGATGCAGAATCAATGTGTGCTAGCAACCGGAGATAACCACACTGCAGGGATAGTGTTCTAGTAGCTTATGTGAAAGGCTGCATATTTCTTGTCCCAGTTTCAGTGGATAAGTAACAAGTAGTTAGCAGATGATTTATGAGTTAGTGGCCATTCTGCTGTCAACCTAGAGAATATGGAAAGTGACCCGGCTTCCCACTTCTGTAGGTGACATTTCTTTTTCAAGAGTGGTACTTATATTTTATTCATTTTTATACATAAATATATGTAGGAGCCTAAAGAATGTTACCCCTACACCTCACATGATTAGCGTGCTTGTCTTAAAATATGTAACTACATAAAACATCACTATTCTTTAAGTTGGTTTGATTCTCTCTAGTTATTCTCTGTGGATTTAAAATGTGCAGTTTTGCATGTTCATATATGCAGCAGTACATGCTTGTAGCAATTGAAGGTATTTTTAATAGTGTTGAAAATTTTCATTTTAACTCTGCTCTACCTTCCATAAAAATTAGTATAGTTTACATTCAGTGTTGTCTTCTGGTTTTGGTGTTGTCAGTGGTTGTGCGGGCTTTGGCGATCAGCTTTATGCCACTGTAATTATTGGCATGTATTCAAGCCTTAAAATAATTATCCATCTGTGTAACTCAGTTAAAAATTAACAATTCAGAAAGAGTAGCTGTGACATAATTTGAAGTCTGATTTGACAACATATAAGGTAACAGAGGAAAGTGAGAGGTAACATAATACACAGTCTATCAAGTAAGGTTGTTCATACATCTCTGAATTAATGATTCACTGAAATGGCAACTTGAAGAATCAAGAGCCAAAAAAAATCCAAGCAGAACTTAAAGAAAAGTCTGAACATGAAGGAAGACGTAATCAAATGTCTCCTAGCAGGAAGAACTGTATAGAGAAGAACGCAAAATTTGTGTATGTTGAGATGATGGATGGGAAAGGGATAGAGGGGAAAGCAGAAGTAGAATTTGAGAGAAATAGTGAGAGAAAAAGTGTGCTTGCTATCTGTGGGCAGTCAAAGTGTTGTGAGAATCAGCTTTCTGATCAACTGTTGTTTCTCATCAAAGATTAAGGGAAGATAATACCAGAAAATGCTTTTTCAGAACACTCAATTCATTACTTTGATGAACGTCAAAATGTTGATATGGGTTTCTTCTGAAGCTGTGTGTCAAAATGTTACCTATTTGTTCTACTCAATTTGAGGTGAAATGAAAAAAAAATGTGTTGCCTCTGGTGGAGCTGTGTGTAGCATCCTCTTATGCCTGAAGTGTATAGACTAGACAGGAATTTCTGTCTTTCAGAAAACAAAACTCTTTTAACATTAATGATCCACCTCCCACTCCCGTATCATAACCTAATGTTTCTTCAGAGTCTTCAGAGACCATCACTGGAGACATTTTCATGGTTACAGACAGAGCAGTAGGGTTAGATGTGACAGGCTGCATGTCCCTCAATCAAGCAGAGTAGGGCTTTGTTAACTGATCTGTGAAGCCCCAGCTGTACTTCCCAGTTCCACGTTATGGAGTACTTTGAGGCAGCTGGAAGACCTTTGGGTGCACTAGAAACCAAAACCAATAACCAAAATTGGCTATTCTTGTTATTCTTGTTTCCACTGTGTTTGAAAAATATGTCTTCACAATTGGCTCTGCTATTGTGGTTTAACCCCAACCAGCAACTAAGCCCCACACTGTCACTTGCTGCCTCCCTAACCAATGGGATCAGGAAGACAATTGGAAGAGTTAAAGTGAGAA
>VYZS01033485.1:0-19381 GCA_013400695.1 Neodrepanis coruscans
AAAACCCCAAACAACAAAAAACAAAACCGTGACAAAATGTGGCATAGTCAGTAGAAATTAGCTCAAAGCCACTAAACCTGCCCAGGGAATAGTCCTGTGCTTCTAAGTTAAGCACAGCTCAGCCTGTGCTACCCAGAATTTCAAGTGGTGTTTTTAAAGATGTTTGACCAATTACAATTGTAAATATAATTTCCAAAAGCTTCTCAGACAATGCTTTTGTTGCTCTCAGTAGGAGTTAATACCCAGATCCTCACAGAGCTTTGAGTACTTCCTCCAGCTGAATCAGGAGATCTAAATCCTAAAAAGCTCAAAGACTCAGTTCTGTGAAGGATCCTAAGTCCCTTCTGGAAATGTCCCTCTGCCCAGGCAGAAAAGGTGGCCTTCAGGCTTAGCAGCACTGGGCAGGGAATCCCCAAAAAGGCAGCTCAAAACTCTGGATGGGCTTCCCCCCTGTAGTGGTTCTGAAGGGGACACAGCTGAAACAGCAAAGAGAAAACCCTCACCTTGACCTCCAATCTGTACCCCCTTTCATGTTCTCCCCTCTTTTTCTTTTTCCCACTGGAAAATGCAGAGTGTTGGAAGTATTTTGACCACCTTTACACATCTCGTACTGTTTTCCAGTTTAAAAAAAAAAAAAAGAGATGGAAACCAGAAAAAAGATAAATGAAATATAGGAGGCTGGAATTGAAGCTAAACCATGGCAATGCCACAACTGAGTAAGGAAGCAAAAATCTGGTTTACAGAAACCAAAATATATAAATCTTTCATTTTAATATTTCATTCAAATGAAAAAAAAAAAAAGTTTTCCTGTATTTCATTCTCAGTCTGACTGGAGATGAAAACTCCTGGGGTATTAATCCCTTCCTAAATTAGGTATGCCCTGTGAACAGTATGGAATCATGGGCTATAAATGGCCTAGCATTAATTGCAGTCATTTCCCTGTGGTTGAAATGGATGTTGCAGGGCCTTTTTATTCCCTTAAATTCTCTTCATCCTTTTCCTTAAAGAGCTGGAGTGTGAATGTCACTTGACATTTCTTTTCCTTTGGGGAGCAGTTCTACCCCCCCTGACCCTTGGCTGTGTCTCCCAGAAGCTGCAGTGGTTTTTCAGGATGGGGTAATTGGCAGCAGAATACACTTTGTTCTGTATGGTGTTAAAAATGGGTGACTTTGTTTTGCCAACCTTCCTGAACTTCCTTTCAGTTCAACGAAGGAGTGCAACATTTGTATTAGAAAGAAATATTGTCTTCAATGGGAAATGTATTCCATGTGTGTTATAATTTATGTTATGACAGATCTTTCTTAACGTACAATATTGTTATTCAGTGGATGGAAAGAAACTTTATCAACTCCTTTCTTCCTCTTTGAAAAAAAATGTGTTCTTTGAGGCGACCGTAATTTTTATTTGCGGAAATATGTGATAAATTTGAATAATAAATTTATATTAAACCTCCCATTTGTATTCGAGTTCCTTCATAAATCTGGGTAAGATGTCAGCTGAGCGGTTCATACGTAAAATATTAGAACAAACATTGCCTGTCTAATTGAAAAATCTGTCTTCATCAAGGACCTGGAGCTGAGCTTAAGAATGAAAGATGGAGGCTTTATTTAATGCAGTTCTGCCCTGACTGTCATGAATGCTGTCTTTTTCCTCCCCTTCACCACCTCAACAGAAATAGCAAAGCTCTATTCCCCAACTGGTCTTAAAGGCAGGAACACAGAGATATGCAGAGAAAGGAATGGTCACTGGTGTCTGTGGAGTGTTCCTGAGCGTTAATCCTCCTGCACTTAAAGGAGGGGAGCTGCAATCCCTACTGGATTGGCTGGCCCAGGCTCAAAATTTACAGCTAATGTAATAATCTCCCAGGGTCACCCCATGGGGTCATTGCTGTTATCACCAGAGGATGTAGCTACAACAGTGGGGAGAGATAAAGGTGAAAGCAGAAAGGGAAATGAAAAAGGGAGGCTGGGAGGGTTTTGGAGACCAAGGAAAGAAGAAAAATGAAAGGAAGGGGCAAAAAGTGTATGTGTGTTTTCAGAGCTGCTGAGATTTCCCTTGCTGATTTAAAGCTCAGAGAGTGACAGTGAAAACCTGCCAAACCCACCAGCATGCCCTGATCCAGCCAGGCTTTCCCAAGAGCCACTGCACAGTTGGTCACAGTTTGAAATGGAGATGTGGCTCCTGGAGCAGCCCAGGCCAAGAGCCAGTGGGAACCCCCGTGCTGCCTTTGCCGGTGCCAGGGGGGATCCAAAGGGAGCAGCATCCAGCACAAGGACCTCAGCTGGAGGGGGCCAGGCACAGGTCTCAACCCTGCTGTGCAGGACCCTCTTAGTTTGCTGCTCCAGAATGAAAATGCCCCAGTGCCTGGTAATTAATAATGCAGGGACGTCTCTGAAGCTGTTTCAAAGTTCACATGTAAGGACGTGCACAAGGCTTTTCTTTGGTGCCCTCGGGAAGCACAGAGCTGAATGAATGAGAAACAATGCTGGTTTTTAGAGAGCACTCACCAAAGGAGATAAACCTCTACTTTTGCAAAGCTGGATCCTCCCTGGGGCCTCACAAATGGCTCGGGGAGGGAGGAGGCTGCAGGACTATGGAGAGGGAGGAGCTGTATCCAGATGTGGACTTGGCTGGCAGCAGACAGATTTGTGCAACACTTGGAGCTGGATCAGGTCAGAGACACACCCTGGCATCTCCTGCAGATGTGAGCAGCTGTTGGGGTGCTAATCCCCAGCTCTGGAAAACCGTGTTCAGCTTTTACCCCATAGGACAATTTCCCTGCCACCTTGTTCAAAGCACTTGGCTCCTCTGAACTTTGGAGTTCAGTTTTCTGCAAATTTTATTTCATTTGCTTCCAGGTGTGATCCTGGTGCTCCCACCACAGAGCCAGGACCTTTGTGCTGTTTTGTGTCCAAGCAAAGGGGCAATTTGAGTAATTTGGACAGGAGGAAGGACAAAGAACTGTCAAGGAGGACTAAGAAGATGTTCCTTGCACAAGAAGCAAAATCTCAATGTAAGTCGTGGTCACAGGTCTATTCTGATGGACACTAAAGCTGGCATAACTTCAGTATTAAAAATTAACACATATTGCAAACTTTATCTTCCAGCTTTTTGAAGGATATTCTGGACCAAAGAATTGATGACATTTCTAAAAGTTCAATCTGTATTCATGACTTTTAAAGCACCTCACCAGCATCTTTGTGAAATGAGAAGGTGGATGAAGAGTATCTATTTTAGCACATCAAGCTCTCCTTTGACTCAAGTATCCCCCAACCCATAAAGCTCCTGATAAAGAGAAGTGTCAATACATTAAAAATACAAGAACAGGGAACTGGGGACTTCAACATTAATGCTACAAGTGGTGTAAAGTAAACCAGACACTACCAAACCTGTCAAAAAACCACCAGTCTGTCAGAAGAGAAAACACTGCATTTTTGCAGCACTCAGAAATGAAACCAGTATCAGCTTGAGCTCTCAAACTACTGGAGATATGTCTCTCTTCATAGTAGCTGGAAATTCTTCCAAGGAGTAAGACAACCTCATTTGTCTTCCGCTTTGTGTAGCTTTGTGGCCCAAGCAATTTTTCATGTAGGCAGTGCTGCTACAGTGGAATTACAGCCCTGCAATGCCTTTCACCTTTCAGGCAAAAAGTAGGGAGGGAAAGGATGACTTGTGATAGAAATATTTTTTCTTCAGCCAGAAAGATAAGGGGGGAAAAAAAAACCCTATTAGCTGCAACACAAATACTCAGCAAGAACCTAGAAAAACTGGAATGAAAATGATTCAACTCCCGAACAAATTTGCAAATTAAAATGTCTCATTTTCTGGTTTTGATGGAAAACAGAAACACTGTAAGGAAAGGAGAAACTTTCTGTGATTTGCTTGCTTTGGCAGAAATGAAATGGTTTCTGATAATAATTTTTATGAATGTTGTTTTTAGCAGCCTTTGCCCTCACCATCCCTTTATTAAAAACTAGGGAAGCCTCTTAATAGAAGACCTGTAATGAAATAAAGTAAAAGCAAATCACCTCTCTGAATGGGACATTAAGGGATAGTGGGGATGTAAAGCAGGTGGTTTCCAACCAAATTCAGAGGAAGACTGTGATGTGTCACTGAGGACAAAATTCATCTGGCAGCAGGGATTTCAGTAGCAGAATTTCCTGCAAAGCTAAAAGCTTTTAATTAAGTTTCAAGAATGCCAAAAAGTAGATGCTAGAAGTGGCTACCAACCATGCTAGAAATGGCCACCAACCATCTGCCTCACCAGCAAGACACGACCCCTATAAAGACATATACAAATATATATAACAAGAGGAAGGCAAGAGGTTAACCCCAGCTCTGGAGGCTCCTGACTCTGGCAGATACAGTGGCTGATGAGAGCAGGTTCACTCCTTTGCATTCGATACTGTAATTTATGGAGTGACCTGTCTATTAACCCTGCCCCGCTCTCGCTGCACCAGCAGCAATTCAGGTGGAGCTGAATAACCTCTGTCATTGTCCTGGCCTGCCATGAGGTTTCTCAGCTCAATGCCACACTTGAATGACACTCTGTCATTATGCTATATTTAGGTAATGAAAGGTGTAATTAGCTTTGTTCTGCTGCAAGCTGATCCGACCCTGTATGCATTATAAAAGGTAATAAAATAGGTGCACAGATATAAAAACCTGAATAAGCATATTATTCCATGTAATTCCACGAGCCAAAAACTGATGAAAGAACTGGGCTGAGGGAGCCTCAGCCTTCCTGGTGCCCAACCAGCCTCGTGAGAAGCCACGAACGTGAAGCAAAGGTATTTCGAGGCCCTGACTGAGCCATATTGAACCAGTCCCTGCTGGTGCAGCTTTTCTATAATTGATGGCATTTTGTGATGATTGCTTTCCTATTACAGCACTGTATCTTATCTCCCCATTGTGAGGGGAGAGGCTTTATGTTATTGTCAGCAGCCCTCCAGAGCCAGCATTATCCCCTTTGTGGGGCTGTCGGCTTGTCATTAATTGTCCTGCCTGGCCTTTGTCTGGGACTTTGGCCATCTGCTTTATCACACCCCATCAGCCTTCGGTAGGAATGAATGGAACTGATAATATAAAAGTCCTGGCAGGAGAGATACTGGGCTAGAAGCTTTGGATGCCAAATTAGTCAGTCCTCGGGACACCACGCATTTTCTCGGCGTGAGTAATTCGAGCCGGGGAAAGGAGTTTTGCAGTGTTTGCAAAAAAATGCTGGTGTGTTTGATACGGATGCTTTCCTTGGTGATCTACACCAGGTGAGTGGCACACCCAGCTTTTCCAGGAATATCCTGAAAGCCTTGCCTCCAAGACAGTGGGAGATCATGCAACACTCTCCCACATCCAGGCCATGATCCTGGAGATGAACTACTTCTCCAGCCCTGCCTCGATTCCAGCTGCAGCAGGACCAGCTCCACAGTGAAATATGCCAGGGAAAAAATGCCCTGCCTGCCCTACCAGAGGCTGTATCTGTCAGTGGTGTGGAGCACTACAGCCCTTGCAGAGTAAGTAGGTCCACCCTCCTGTCCCCACCTCACACACAGTTCCTGGGATGTGGCTGCTCCTGGATGAATCTCGGAGCATTCCTCACCCGTGATGGGGGGCTGGGGGTGTGTGGCCCAACAAACACACAAAAAAACACACCTTGGAGGAGGAGATTCCAGGCTGCTGTACAACATTTTTTGTAGTGGCCATGACCAAAAGGCTGTTGGAGTCACAGGGAAGACACATCCCTCACGTGGACTCCAGTGGGCTTTAAAGCAGGGCCTGTGATCAGCAGTGAGTGAAGTCTCCTCACAAAAGTCTCCCACAATAAAGATGTTTCACCTGATGCAGATGCTTGTAAAACATTTCCCAAGCAATTATAAACAGGTAGTGCTGAAATTGCGTGGGAATAGACATAGGCAAAGGGAAACAGCTCTTTTTTCTCTTCCCTAATGAACAGGACTATGAGTGTTTGCTCCCTGGTGGGAAGGAGGAGTTTCTCAGACATATTCCCTGGTGAGGCAGGAGCTGATGGTCTGGCTGTGACCACCAAACTTCTCGTGCACACCTATCCCTCCGCTTGCTCTTCTTTCCCTCTGGTGGGTCTCTAACTCCTATTTTGTTTGCTATGTATGAAGGAATTGATGTTTTCAATAGCTTGAATGTAGTTCTCCTCCAAAAAAAAGCACCGACTCTTGGGGAAGCGTTTACACCAGCACCAAGTGCTCTTGAATATGTTGCCCTACAGTAGCAAAGGTGCAAAACACATGAAAAAGAGCCCTTTAAAATATACAATATTTTTTCTCTTCAATTTTTTCCCCTTGTGTGTGGTATTTAATCATCTCTTCCAGTTACCTTATTTCCCCACAGCACACTGTCTTTATCAGAATAAATCAAGTTTTCCTACTCTCATGCCTAGTTCCCACATTCCAAGGTACAGGAAAAGTTCACCAAGCAGCCCAGAGCATGAAGGCAGGTGGGGGGACACCAACCCAAAGCCACCTCTGCCACCAGAGATTTCACCCAGGAATTACAGAGCAGAAAGCTGTTTCTTGGGAAGTCAGAACAGATGTCCTCAAAATCCTCTTGGACCTTCTGAATTCAACACACCAGCTACAAGCTGCCATACAGCTGATTTTTTTCCCCCCACTTTTTTTCCCCACAAAGAGCCAGACAAAGCCACAGCAAAGATCCTCCACATGTGCAAGCCCCAACCTGCCACGGGCCCAGCTGGACACAGGCTCAGCTCAACCCACAGCAAACAGCTCCCCAGCTCCCTGGTGTGACATTGCAGCCGCCCACACTTTCACTCAGGAATGCCTCTGCTCTCGGGAGATGATGGATATTTTCTCCTGATGCTACCCATGGAAAAACAAACAAACACACACACACCTTCTGACAGCCCCGTAACCTGGCTACTACTGGGGGGTGGGAAGCCGCACCCTGAGAGTAGAAAATTACTCCTGGGTTCAGGCAGGTATGGAGAGCACTGGGTGCCCTGTTGGGCCACTGACTTCTTCCTCAGCCTTGGGAAAGTCACTTAACTGCCACAATGGAAATTAATGGATATTAATGAGGAATATTTTTCAGTTTGCTCTTGGTGAAGTCGGGGCAATGGCTGGGCCCAACCTCACAGGGGGGTGGTGAGAAAAAGCCAATAAAGGTGGTAAGACAGTCACAGCCTGCTGGGATGGGGGCCACACACATTCCTGAAATAGATTTCCTTGGGGTCAAGTTTCTCTCGAGGTGGTATTTCGAAAGCTAAACATAAAGGGGTAATGAATTACCGCTCAGGATAAACCCAGTCCTTAGCTAGTCATAGTTTAGATATGTCTCATAATGTTTTTATCAGGGCCGGCTCCTGTGCTTATTAAAAACGCCAGTAATGTCCTGTTCCACTGGGTTTCTCTGGCCTTAAGTGATACCACTTGCTGAACACAATGAAAATGTGACACTTCCAAATAAATGTGTTCTTTCCAAGGAAATCTGGCTCGGGACAGCCTGATAAATTCCACCGTTCACCCGGTGGAATTTGAAGAATCCCTCCCCATCCTTCAGCGAGTATTTTCTTAAAAGTAACTATCAGGAATTATCAAAGGTGGGGAATTCCCAAAGGCACTAACATCCCAGCTGGATCAAAGTGTGGCTGAGATAAGATCAGTGAGTGCACACATCCCCATTCTGTGGAAGGGAGGTGGGTGGAGGGATAAATACAGCAGAGGCTGTGCCAGGAGCTCGTGCAGCACAAACACTCAGCTACCCCAGATGCATTTTCAGCTGGCTCTGTCCGTGACAGGCAGTTTTCCCACCTGTGGAGAGAGGAGTGGTTCAGTTGGAGTTGATCTGGCACTGGGTCACATTTAGCACCTCTGCTCCTCCACCAGGGTCTCTCCAGCTCCCTCTCCCAGGGAGAACAGGGGGCTCCCCAAAGCAAGAGGGATGAGATACCACTTGGGCACACAGGCAGGAGAAAAGAGATGGAGATGTCCAAAATGTGGTTTTCCACAGTTCCTGTGCAGTTTAAATTCCTTCAAAGTTCCCACAAGTCCCTTGCCAAAAGGTAGCCAAGACTTCATGTTTCATCTTAAACCAAGATAGCCTTAGTGATTCCACGTTTCTGCAGCAGCTGTTTGAATCTGCCATGGAAAAGTGCTTTTGGAATACGAGACTCCTGCTTCCCAACCAAAGGTGCTTGGGCAAACTTTGCAAACATAAATAGATGCATATTCATTTTCATGTACAGATGGAGGGGCTGGTGCTTAAGGCCTGTGTAGTTTTCTCTTTTGAGTTTTCCATAATGTAGGCGAGAGAGAATGAGAAATAATGAATTCTGCATCCTCCCCACAGCCCCATCCTGCCCACAAGGTGCAATGTTATTGTCTGCACACAGGGAAGAACTACAGTGCCTATTCTTCTCCACTGAGGCATTTAGCAGATGTACAAAATACATATTTTTACCAGCCTGAGCTATTAGAAAATCAAAGTAAAGAGGAAATATTAACAATATAAGAGCAGGACTAAGGGAAATAAATAAGAGCAGAGCAAAATAAGAGCAGTGGTTGCTTTGGCAATGGATACTGATATCATAATGTGTTTGCAGAGGAGGTGCTGCACATTCTCAACTATTCAGTGGTCTTTATCTTTCTGCCTTCTTAATATTTTCATTTGGCCATTGCCTGGCAGCTGCCAGATAGGAATCAAATCAACTTGGGTAATTTCTTTTCATTTTACTTGCCTTGCTTACTGTAACAGTTGTGATGTTGGTTTGTGTAGAATGGAAATGTCAGGGGAAGCATTTTTTTTATTAGTGGCTTCTGGAGGAAATGTGCCAATAACTGTGCTACTCCTATTTGCTTCCCCAGCCTGAAATCACAGAGGGGATGAGAGAGCTGACAGCAGGGCTAGGCCAGCCCCACTCCAGAGGACCAGGCAGCACATGCAGGAATTGCTGATGCCACCATGTGCTGGGAATGGAGCTGTGTGGCAGGGCTTCACCTATTATGGCTTTTATGATTATTTTACTGCTCATTTTAACACCGGAGTTTCCATTTCTCACATGCTGATTGCTTTCAGGTGCATTGGTTCATTCACTACTAGCAGAGGCTGCATTTTTAAAATGTTTTTCCAAGGACTGGGAAAAGAGATTCTTGGGATTTTCCTGCTTCTTGGGGTCACTCACAGCATAGGCTCTGTCAGTGCTGCTGTTTGGATGCTCATGTGATGAATTAATGTTATTTAAAACTGGCTCAGTGCTTCACAGGCAGCACACATATCATATCACAAAATATGGCATGTGAACAGGAAAACAACAGCACACAATAATATTATCACACTGACAGTTTGGGTGAAAATGCCTTCAAAATTTCTCCTTGATGGCAAAAGCATTCTGTTGTTTTTTGACATTCCAGTTTCTATGGCAAACAAGGCGGCGCTCATGCTCGAAGACAAATGTGATTTTTTTCCAAGATCTCACATCAGGCCACAGTCCTTTTGCAAAAGGCTTTTTGAGGAGGAATGTGTGAGGAAGTGGCAGCGATAGACAGGTAACTACTAAAGGTGACAGAAGCAGGATGTGGTGCCAGGAAGTGTTTCAAAGAACCCAACCAGCAAACAGAGTCTGGCTCCTTTAAGCAGGATTTGCCAGTGTGTAGTGAAGTTAAGCTTATGCTCAAATAGCACAAGGCTCAGTAAGGATGGGCTTATGCACATATTCAAGTTCTTTGATGAACAGTTTCTTATTAGAGGGTTTAATTTTGCACAGCTGAAAGTGCCACAGCGAGTTGCTGGGATGTTAATACAGACTTGTCTTCGCTGACCAAGCTCAGCCAGTGGGTGGAAAAAGTTGTGGAATGGTGTTAAAGAGCATTCCAGAGCAGAATTAGCTCTGCTTCATATTATATATATTTCAAAACATGGGCAAACTGTTAATAACAAGATGAGACATCAAGGAATGCATCAAGGATAACGAGTTAATCATTAAATTATTCCTGTCTGTTTACATTGTCAGACAAAGTAGCAGTCAAAACATTCAGGACGTTGCCTCAGCGCTAGAAAATCCACAGGGAAAATACCTTTTCGGCACTTAAAATAACAATTTTCGTGCTACTGAGTCATCAAAATTAGTTCTGCACTGTTAAACTTTAAAGGAATTCTACAGATAAAGGAATCCATGAGGTGACTCTGAGTCAATTGTGCGATGCAAACCATTTCTGCTGGAAAACAAAAAAACCCCTTACTCTTACTTTTGGTATTTTCTCATTTTCACCAACATCAAGCACTGTTGTTTCTGGGCTCGGCTAAAGGGTATTTAACAGACCAGCACAGTGAGAGGGATCTGCTTAACAACCACAGTGATTTATGCAGAAGATTAGACCTGCTACACCACCACCCCGGAGGTTCCTTCCCTCCCCAGGGTCAGTGGTATCTCACCCAACACCACAGGCTCGTCGGAAATGCTCGGAAATGACGGGGAAGAGAGGTTATTGTTGGCCTGCTTAAGACTCACCTTCTCAAAAGACCCAGCTGACAGCTCACCAAGCTGCCCTGCTGAGCCTGCAGGCTGCATGAGGATGAAGAAGAGGAAGATGTCTGGTCTCTGAGCAAAACCTTGGGGAAAAAAGTCTCCCCCAAATCCCCACATCTGTCTTGCTCAGGTCAACTGGCTGGTCTGGACATCTGGGTCACCCCCAAATCCCCACATCTGTCTTGCTCAGGTCAACTGGCTGGTCTGGACATCTGTGTCACCCCCAACCAGGGAATGGCATCAGCACCCACCAGCAGCACCTTGTCCTGCTGTCTAATGAGCTTTGTAGAACTGGAATATTTTTGGCTTCCAAAAATGTGGTTTATCAGCTCTGTGTCAGGATTCACAACCATGTTTAAAGGCACAGCAGAGTTGTTCTGGACCACTGTGATTCCTCCTAATGTGACTGTTATGGAGTTATGGAAAATGGGAAGATGCTTATGAAAAGGGAGATACAGATCTAGAGTAATGTTCTGTGTTTATTTACAGAATGTCTGCACACAACTCCTACAGAGTTACTCCCACCCTGGGTGAACATACTGTCCCCAGCCTGAAGATCTAAACTAGAGAGATAAAAAAAAAAAAGTGGAATAAAAATAAAATAAAAATAAAAATCTAACATAGGAGAAAACCCTAAGAATTATTTTGATTGGTCAAATGTCCTTGGTCATTTCTTCAGTAGGGGACTCTCCTAATGAGTTCCTTAGGTTATTCTCACTTATTTGCTTCTCCAGTCTAATGATATATTCCCTTATGGGTCCCTTCCAACTCAGACTATTCTGTGACTCTGTGACAGGTAGTGGGCACAACTGTTTCACTCTTTATCTGGTACCTGGTCACTGCTGGCTGCAAGTCAGGAGCTGATCTCCAACCCTCTCCATTGTCCCAACAGTCTGGAGAGCCAAGTGGCCCATTCCAGCCCCACGGGCTGCAAACACACCCAGACCTGCAGTTCTTCAGGCAGCTTTGTGATTATCAGCAATTACCTGCCTGGGCTGGGTATTTCCACTCCTGCCCCTCTCTGGTTTGGTCACAAGGTGGTTAATTAGAGAGATGAGGAGGGTTTCATTATTTCCTCACCGCTGCCTTTCGAGGGCGAATTGCAGAAATGCAACAAGCCCCATTTCCTCACAGTCAAGATTAATTTGAAAGCTGTCCAGGGAAAGTATATTTTTTCTTAAGCTATAACCACTTGCAGCTACTGGGATGGTGGAGGCTGTAAAATGTCTATCAGATGTTAAAAGATGAAGTTTATTTCTCCCAAGTGAGAACTCATTCAATAATGTTTTCAAACAAATTAGCAGGGGGATACAGTGTTTGTTGGTACTACCTTCTTCAGCAGATTTTTGGTGATTATTCTTAGTTCCTCATCAAAAACACTTTCTACATTAATTGGTACTCTCATTTCTTTGGTATTTCCACATGCTAGTGGTGTTTGTTGTTCTATTTGAGAACAGATTTTTGCACTGAGATGAAGAGTGATCTTTAGTTCTCTCAAAGTCATGGGGGTCAATATATTCCCAGTGGAAAACAATTTGCCCATTACTCTGGACAGCAAACAGAATGTGTGAAAGAGTGAATGCAAAACAACTAGAACTGTATGAATGTTTAGAAAAGCTTGAAAGTATTTTATAAGCACATTTTTGTTTCACAGATAGAAAAAAATAAACACTGGAAGCTACCGGCTTTTAAACTTATTTTCTATGAAAGGTTAGTTTGAGCAGCTCTAAAACTGTCACAGAACAGGACTTTAAACAAGATTGGGAAGATAATTCCTGACCTTTGAATATCACAACATTTACTCAAGTAGAGAATGAATCATGATGACTGAATGGATCCTTGGAGGGGACTCCATTTGCAGGAACTTCCATGACGAGCATTTCAGGGAGCCCCAGTGGTGAGTGAATTCCCATGACATTGTCCCATGTCTCACAACATTTCACAGAGCACCAGGAATGCCACAGGACACTGCAACACCTCTGGGAGATGGAGTTTGGGAGTGATATTAACCACTGTGGTCCATGAGCTGACTGCCATGGCAGTGCATTGCTCTGGGCCAGAAGAAATTAGGAGTGTAAAGAATGGAATTACATCTCACTAAAATAGTGCTGCAGCCCTTTAACAATATTTTAGCAAAAATCATGTGAGTGGCACTACTGCTGTACTGCCACTGGGCACAATTCCTGCAGAATCTCCTCAGATTCACCTGTGCTGAGCCTGATTGCTGCTCATACAGCAATTAATACTCACATGTTTCAGACAAAACATATCTCCAATTAGGAATGGTGCAATTAGGGTGCATAACCCTAATTTCACACTCGGTTTGATGGTGTTTGGGGAGTTTAAGCCTCATTTTCCTTCTTATTTGTCAGCACAGAAGAATGATATTATATTATCTACTGGCATATGTTTGCTACTGTTTTTCTGCAGCTTCATGGGAGTCAAGGCAGAAAAGACTTATGTCCAGTGGTCCTGGGAGCTGAGTGAGTCTCATGAGGAGATGACAGGGCTATTCCCAGTTATCCTTCTCTGAGACAGAAGCTCTGTGCTCTGTGCAGTGCCTTGAGGGACCATTCCTTGTTTTATCTCCATCTCTTGCACTGTTAGGGGGAACTGATCACAACTGGAATGTTTTGCTCCATAAGAGCACGTATCCTCTCAGGAGATGCTGGAAGATAGAGGTGGATTCCTAGGCTGGTACAAACAAGCAGATGTTCCTTTTGAACATGCACAGGGAAACCAACTGCTCTCACAATCCTACAGGATCTCCAAGAGAGCTTGAGGTGCTCCTTTCTTTTCCCCCTGGTTATGCAAGAAGTCGTGGGGGATCCAATCCCGGCCTTTGGCAGCGCAAGGACCTGTTGCCTTTTTCACTCAATTGAGCTGATTTCGCGTTTCGAGGCGCACGGGAAGCGACGGCACCTCCCGCGGGAATGAAATCCCTGTTCCTGCCCTACTGATGAGATCCGACCTGACAAGGCTGATCCCCGATTTCCGGCTCTGCCCAGCCCAGCCCGGGGATGGGGACAGGGATGGGGACAGGGATGGTGCCCTGCTCTCCTTCCCTTCCTCTCCGTGTGAGAGGGGCACGTGAATTACACGTTCCGAGTGGAAACACCCTCCAGCCGCCTTCCCGCAGAGGTTATTTACTCCTTCCAAATGTCAGCTGGGCTGTTTTTCTCCCCCTCCCTCTTTCCTTCCCCTCCTCCTCCCCGATCCTCACCTCGCAAAGCAGATGAAATGCCAAGAAGAAATGTCACTCCAGCGAGTTAAGTTCGCTTTGGGGCATAAGTTGCACTTTGATAATGGTATTTGTTCTGTGGGTGGTCAAATTCCCCTCCACCTCCCCTTTCTGGTCCTAACCATTATCTCAGCAAAGATAAGGTTCATTAGGAGCTGCTCTGAGCTGTGGACACTGCAGAGCTCAGTGTTCATCAGTGATGGTACTTTTATTAGTGATTGCTGCCTCCATGCACCTCTCAGGTTTGTTCTGCTGCTGTCTCTAGGTGGGAAGTCTTTAAAACACTTTCAAAACCTGCTCTATTTTCAGGCGTATGTATATGTGCAAGTCATGCATATGCATAAATGTGTGTGTGTTCTCTACGGTTACAATTAAATCTCACTTTAATTTGCATCTGGGCTCACACTTTTACTCCTAAGAATAAATTTCTAAATCCAAAAATTAACTCCAATTCATTTACACCATTTATATTTTCACAAGCTTGGTCTGAGATTCAAGTCTATCTCTCTTTTGCAGCCTAAATGACAACATTGTCCTGTTTTTCCAGGAGTAGGAACAGATATTCCTGTTTCTGTTGGTTAGGAAAAGGCTTCCTAATTCTATGTTATAAAGATAACATCAAGAAAATTTAAACAGATTTGGTATTTCTCTTAAACTGATTCATACTTTAAAACTTAACTCCTAAAAATATTTACTTGCTTTATATTGACATAACCTATTTCAGGTGGAGGATAAAAAAAGGGATCCTGGAATGCATCCTGCATCTACTCTTACTAAACAACTGCACAGCTTCTCATGCCCCAGCAATGTCAAATGCCTCTAACTTTCTAGCTAGAGACAATATGAATTAGAGGAAATAATATAAGCACAAAAAATATGGAGCAGTGCCAGGAAAATAGGCTGAAACTACTATTTATCCTTTTTTTTTTGTGTAGTGCAAACAATGAGCTTTCATCCTGAAAGGAATACTTTTGCATGGAACAGAAATCTAGACAGTGTCCAGGATTACACTGCCAACATGAATGAAGTGAAAAGAACAAAAAAATAACCCTCTATCTATAGGAAAATAATAAACATAATAGATACAAAGGGTAATAGTAGAGAAATATAATAGCTACAAATGGTGTGAGTAAAAAAAAGCTGCTGAATGTAAAAACCTTTGAATCTTTGGGGCATAAAATCTGCATTTTTGTACTCTGAGGATGGGTTGGCTTTTATGTGCCCAATGCACACTTATCTCCCCAAAAATGTTCACTCTTGGCTGCTGCCAGAGGTGGCTCCTGCCCAACAGCATCCCTGGCTGTGCCACATCCCAGCCCCAATCTCCAAACACACAGTCAGGTTTCCTCCCCCAAACTTAGTAGTAAGTGCATCAAAAGGAGCAAAAGAATAATAATTGAAAAGGACCCAAATTTGGAAAATATCCAAATTTTCACCTTTGTTGTCCCTAAATTGAGTTAAAGGTCTCACTTCAAGTAAGGCCAGATTTTGTTCTCAAATTAATTTCATTTACCCTGCAAGAGGTGGTGGGTTGCAAAGAGAGATGTGAAAACTCAATTTGGGTTTTGAGAGGCTTAAAATACCAGCCAGACCCTGGGAACTCCCACTGCTTCAACATCAATTTTGCATCTGATGAGGGAGAAAAGTTTAATTTGGTGTCTGTGCCAATTCCCAAACTATGAGGTCATGTAGCACTGGCACCCAAACTCCATCCCTTCATCTTACACAAGGAATGGGGTCTTTGGGATTGGGAGCAGATTTAAGTTTGCACACCAGTTCATTCTTCCAAAAGCAAGCAATTTGGTGGTAAAGCCTCCATATCTCAGCAAAGCCTCTGGGGCTCAGTATATGACCTGTGCATATATGCCTTCACATATGCAAACACAGGCATGTTTATGATAGGCTTATCTAGCCAGGCTTTGCACAGTGATGTTGAAAATAAGGGAATCAAGTGAAAAATGACAGCTGGCAAAACTGTTACCTTGCCCTTTGCCTTTTTGTATGGAAAAAGCTCTTTTTGCTTTGCAGTCATGGAAAAGCATATGAGCAGAGTATGCACAGAAATTCTGCTTGAGTCGTTGCCATCACTGGGAACAAACTTATCTTGTTCCCCAAAAGAGCAACAGTTCTCTCCCCTCCCTTCTTGTTTTAACAACCAGAAATACCACCCTATCTTATGGTGTAATCCATGCTCTGAAAAGTGAGTCTGAGATAATCAGCAATAAAGCTGACTTATCCCTCTCTGACAAGGAGAACCTTTTCCACATGCTCACAGGGAGGAACCTTCTGGAGCAAGTTCATGGGAGAGACATGGTGCAAGTCCTTCCACAACAGTGGGGCTCCTCCTTCCCTGAAATCCAAGTGAGATGCTCTGCATCCCTGAGTCCCTGCAGGGCCAAACACCTTGGCCCTTGTCCTCAGGTGTGAAGAGAACCAAGATCTGGCTGAGAAAGAGCCATGGCTGATTCGTGCCATGTACTATATATTTTTATATATATGACTCTTTTCTATACAGGATCACAAAAGGAGATAGGAGAGAAAGCACAATCCCCCCAGAGCTGTCACTGCAATCCAGGCTGCAGATACTGCCACATACTCCTGTCCTGTTAAAGTGCTGTAATGTCAATGCTACGGATTTGGCAGTGGAAAGGCTCTGTGGGGCAAACTCTCATGGAAAAAAAGATAAAATGAGGGAAGATAATGACACTAAACATGAGTGCATGCAATTATAAGCCCATGGTGTCTATGTCTCTCATATGCAAGCAGATATGGTTACCTCCTTTATTCCCCACAGTTAAAGGCAGCATTTGTGTCATAGCAACTCCTGAAAAAATGAATGAGTTACTTGAGATTTTTTTTTTTCAAGCTCCTCAGGGGATTTGTTTGCCACAGTGATCATTGAATTGACCAGGATATGAACAGCCCAGGGTGGGGGCTGTACTGCAGACCTCCATCAGCACCTGCCCTGGGCAGGGAAGGCAGCTGTGGCCAGGGCACAGCGGTCACCCTGCAGCCTGCTGGCCTTGAGGGTGGGTGGCAGGGTCCTTTTGTGGTGGGTGGATACAAAGTACAGCACTCCTTCTGCATCCCTTGGGAGAACTCCTCAGGAGATGGTCCAGTCCTCCAGACACAAACATCCAAATAGGAACAGACCCATGGCAGTCTCTGAAGTGCTGTGCACGTGTCCCAGCCGATGGTCTTTTAGCTCTGAGCCAGAATTGTCACCTCAAGGTGACATGAAACCCTTTATAGCAAACAAGTAAAAGTGTAGCTGTGTCCTGGGATGAAAAGCAGTTGTTCCCAGCAAGAGGAATAACTCATATTTCCAAGGAGCTGCTAGGTGACAATTTCACCTGGATGTGTGAGATCAGCTTTCACCAGCTCCTGTCTTGAAAGGAAGAGTGCTCTTATGGAGAGAGCAGAGGTCAGTACTTAGGAGATCTGGTCTCAGCCCCATGACAAGAAGGTATGTGACCTTCAGCATGAGTCTCAGCATCCCAGGACTCAGCTCCTCCCTCTCAAATGAGAAGTAAAACATGCCTTTACCATCCCACTGCAATACCCTGTGAAAATGCTGCTGCGCCCTATTACTCTGTAAGAGGGAGGTGAAAACTGCTCCTGATGGCTCTTTCATGAAATGGGATATTCGTTTTCTCCTGAATGGCCAACACAAAAGTGAAAGTCGGTCCAGTGCAATAAATGTGGTGAGGGCCTGAATTTGAGAAGTGCTCTCTCCCTGCTTTGTGGGCTGCCTGACCTTCAGCTGAAACCACTACATTTTTCATAATCCGACCAGTTCTTTTGGAAAAAAATCCCAAGACAGCAGCGTAAGGTACCACAGTTAGATTTGCCAGGTATGAGACAATACGAAAGCAATGAAAGTTTGAGGACACAGGAGGGTTTGTTGCCATCTCCGTGTGTAGCAGTAATGAAGCCTTGCATTTAGCCAGCACTGTAATAGCTGTCAGGGTTAAGCAGCCACTGTAACTTATAGGTTAAGCAGCCACTGCTGCCACACAGCTCCATAAAGGTCACTTTTGTTCCATTTAGGGCTCTTCCACATAGACATATTGAAGAGTCTTTCTTTCTGTACAAAAGAAAGATGATGTGCCTCTGATGGTTCATGCTCAGGACTACCCCTTGAGAGAGGGGAGAGGTGGGAATGGGCTGAGAAACTGCAGCAGAGCTGAGCTGGACACCTCCTGCCTCCGGAGATTTCACTCCTGCTTCCTCAGACTATTCCACAAAACCAGCTTTCCTGTGCTATCTGAACAGAGAGGTTCTCCCATGACACAGCTCATTACACATCACAAGGGATGAGCACACACCAGGCTGAGCCTCAGCACTGGAGAGGACAGTCCTATAAATGGCTTTTGCCCAGAAATGGACTTTCAGGCAAAGCTGGTGCATTTTCACACAGACACACCTTCTCCCGAAAATGGGTCAGCACCCAGATAGCAAATCTGCCGGTGGGAACCAGTGATTTTGTATTATTAACGTCAGTGAAGACTACAGGGAATCTCAGAACAGCCTGGGACAAGCAGGTGAGGGGGAAGACAAAATTCCCTGATGACAAGCGTTGGTAATGCCTCCTCCAGAGTACAATGGAAAATGACTCGTACCTGCATTTGGCACACACACATTCCCTGTCATTGCCTGTAGCCAGGGAGAACGAAGCTTAAACAGCTGAAAGAAAAATCTCCATACTTGGTACAGCGAGCCAAATAAGTAAATAAAGTATTAAGAAGGAGAAGGATGTGACAGAAAACCAGACTGAACATATTCTAGTAATGGGGTTACTTTAATGTGAGTTAATGGCTGCCTTCAACCGGGTCATTGGTCTGTAGCAAATAACAGCTCTGCACAAAGCCAGAGGGTGTCAGATGTCTCTTTTTTGTGTCTGAAAGGAGAAAGTCATTTATGTAGGCAGGTAGCTGGAAACAAAAGGAGCCACCGTCCCTGCCAAGGTCTGATCCAGAGACAAATCTTTGGGCAGAGGTGGATATCCCAACTGCTGTTGAGTGGGTGCAAGCACTGCCTGCCAAGGTCTAGGAGAGACAGAGGAAGGAGCAGAGCCGAGGGATGATGGTCTGCAGAGCCCTGCAGCTCAGAAATGACTGGCAGGACAGGCTTAAATGTTGCCAGCCACAGGATCTGCCGGTGTTTGCTCCCGTTGTTTGGGGCAGTCATGAGCATTCTTTGTGAATAAACAGGTTGTGTCAAAGTGTGTGCCTGGCTTGTGTCATCCACTTCTCCTCCTGAGGGAAAACGTCCTACAAGGCCTTAAATATTGATTTACCTCTCAGACCAAAGGGGAAACTGTTCGCTGTATTTGCTAACATCCCCTTATAGCTGAAGGACAGCAGGAACAGACTCAGAAGAGGGTGTGGAAGAGAAATTAAATGACAAGCAGCCGAGAAGTTTTGGCAGAGAGTCGGAAAAGTGTAGGTGTGTTTCATCTCTAAGTAGGGTGAGTAAGTGGGTATGAGACAGGAGCATTCCTCTAAAGAGTGGAAGGGGATGGGGAGCACCTCATACCACATTCTGCATCCCTTAACCCAAGGCCAAAAGACCCTTCAGAAACTGAGACAAAGAATACAAGGAAATTAAAAAAAAACAGGAAAAAA
>VYZS01033486.1:7867-18445 GCA_013400695.1 Neodrepanis coruscans
TGTCATTGAATGTCTGGAGATACAGCCATTTGTGGTAGATATGAATTTGCACCAAAGAAATCAGATTTTTCACCTATAGATGCCCCATGGCCCCTAGTTCCTATTGCTAAGTGCACTCCGTGGGTGTAATTCTGTTACAAAATTCTGCCCTTGTTCCATTTTCACTCTCTTCTATTACATTAAGTCACCTTCAAACCCTTCATACATAAATATACATGTGACAAATTGTTGAGTTCCATTGGTAAACTTTCCAGATGCATCAAAGAAATAACACAGCACTGTGCCTAAAAAATAACTCAGTGTTAAAAATATCCTTCAAAGACCACACATGAACACTCCACAACCTGCAAAATTTGCTGCTTTCATTCTCTTCTGCTTTCAGAACTCTGATTTTTTTTCCAGTGGCTGCTGGCTTTTTATTTGTCCAGCATCCTCCAGTTTGTGGTAGTTAGACAGGTCTTAAAACTGTTGATTCCACTTCAGAGCTGCCTTGTAGCAATCCCAGTGGAGCATCCTCATTCCTCATATCGAGACTCAATACTTCAGAGAATCCTGCCACCCCTGCTTCAAGCCCTAACCAAGTAAAAACGTTCTCACAAACACCCTGAAGGCTTTTTGCAACGTCTTTGAGATGAGAATTAAGAGGGTGATGAGAGTTCACTTGCCCAAAGCCCCAGGATAATGTTGCCTAGTGACACAGGTACTTTACAGGAGTAGCTCTGTGACAAGACTCACCATCTCTCCTTGCTGACAAATCTTTCCCCTACTCCAGATTTTGATTGCTTGATTTTCCCCTCATTTCAACCTCATTACACAGATATGCCAATAAATTTGTACCTAATTTTCTTAAAAGCTCACCCACTCCCTTTTCTGGCCTTTTTTACTATGACTTTTTTTGTATTGATAATAGAGCAGGTTTTTCATAAGTCCCCCAGTCTACAGCCAGCACCTGAAAGCATGTGCAATACTTTAATGTACCACCTCTGATCAACTGTGATATATTTTAGCAGCTACTGAACTCATCCAATTGGATAATGGAGTTTTGTTTGTTCCCTCCCAGGAGTTACATGATATTCTTCCCTTCAGTGCCTTCTCTGACACTCAGTTCTTACTGCATTTCTGTGTAATGGGATTTTTTTTTTTTTTTTTTTTTGGGGGGGAACCAGATCACATTAAAATTCTTAACCATTTTCTGTCTCTACCCAGGAGACATTACAGCACTTCCCCCAAGGGTAAGAGTTGCTCCAGCTACTTGAGAATCTTTAACACTACCCCATTATTCAATCCCAAACCTCATTACTTCAGGTATTTTTGTCTTTATGAACATAATCTTATCATTCATGTCTATGCCCACAGTGTCAGATTCTGTCATTAATCCTTTATCTTCCCCTTTTTGATTTGCAGGATGGATTCCTGCCCTGTTTTTCACCAGAGGGACTCAGCAGAATGAGACCTGCACAAAGCAGAGCACCCAGGACAGCAGCAGGGCTTCTCTGCTGGGGGACACTGGTTAATACAGGGCTCTGCTGACACAGGACGTGGGGCAGAGGTCCACTGAGATGCAGGGAGCTCTGGAAAGTTGAATGGAAAACAAATGCTCTTTCTGGGAGCCTGGAAGCAGCAGGAACTCACAGCAAACCTTGGCAGAGAGTTCAGGGACACTCCTGCAGGGCTGTGCTGGCAGAGCATGGACCAGACCCCCCAGTTCAACCCACACCCCTCCAGCCTCTCCCTTTTGTCTGTCCTGGTGACACCCTTCCAGCTTTGTGTTTTCTACTTTACTTTCTCCAGCTCTACCAGCCCTTGTCACAAAGCCCAGCACAAATCCCCTGGGGAGGCTGTTGAGGCTCCATTTCTGTGACGTGTGACCTGCACTCAACTCTGCCTGGTGCCTTCCTCCAGCCACCAGCAACTCATCCCTAAACACAGGGACTTGTGGCACGACATCTTTCCTTCCCAGGCTCATCTCAGATCAGCCACCTTTCCTAAAAACTCACCACAACTGCTCCTGATCTTTCTGTGGGGTTCATCCCTGCCAACCACAAAAGGGCACGTTCATTAGTCTGGCAAAAATGTCTCTGCAAATAAGGCAGAAGCATCATGTAAACCCAGGAGCAGAGTTCAGGCAAGGCAGGTCTCCAAAGTTCTTTGAACATCTCTTGCTGGAAGATATTTGAGGCCCATTTCAAAAGAAAATCTGGGAGGATGCCCTCAGATGGTCCTTTGTGGTGCTTATAGTAAAGTTATATGTGATGTTATTAAGTAGAAAAACAGAAATGTTTGGCATAANGCAACTCATCCCTAAACACAGGGACTTGTGGCACGACATCTTTCCTTCCCAGGCTCATCTCAGATCAGCCACCTTTCCTAAAAACTCACCACAACTGCTCCTGATCTTTCTGTGGGGTTCATCCCTGCCAACCACAAAAGGGCACGTTCATTAGTCTGGCAAAAATGTCTCTGCAAATAAGGCAGAAGCATCATGTAAACCCAGGAGCAGAGTTCAGGCAAGGCAGGTCTCCAAAGTTCTTTGAACATCTCTTGCTGGAAGATATTTGAGGCCCATTTCAAAAGAAAATCTGGGAGGATGCCCTCAGATGGTCCTTTGTCGTGCTTATAGTAAAGTTATATGTGATGTTATTAAGTAGAAAAACAGAAATGTTTGGCATAACTAAATGAACCCCTTTGCATTCAAACAAAAATCCTTACAACTCCATAGATGAGAAAACAAGTAGATAACTTTTTAATATTCCCCTTCTAAAATCCATCTGATTTTATTTTAAGAGGGATTTTTAAAGATAAAACCATATAAAGCATAGTGAACAAGTGCCCTTCAAGTGATAAATGCAGTGAACTGTAAGTGGAAAAAGGGAGTGTAGCAAAGGTCTTGCAATTCTTACAACTATTAAAGAATAAAAAGTCTGCTGTATTTTGAAGAATCAGTCCACCTACTGCATTTACATGAAACAAGAACTATTTCCTTCACCTCATCTAGAATATGGGTCAATAAAGAAAAAAACAAAGATAAATAAAAAAACCCAAAGTGTCAAAACAAAGAAGAAATTCTCCAGAATATCTTTGGGTTACAAATACAACAGTTACAGTCTGAAGCACAGGGAGCCCAATGACTTATCACAAAGGGTTATCTCACATCAGAGACAAGGATTTTAACCCCTGGCTTTGGTCTCTGGGCTGATGCTGAGTGCTTTGGCATCTTCCAACCAAAATATTAGAGGAGATTTGCAATAACATTCTGCCAAAGAAAGGCTGGACCCGCCGTCTAGTGCTAAGCTCTAATGAATCTTTCTTTCAAGGACCAAACAACTATTCAGCACCACTGGGACCCCCATGTGCACTCACTGCCATGAGCTACAGCCAGGATCTCAAGCAAGAGCTATTTCTACCTGACTTGGAGACTATCATAAGCAACTATCTTATTCTTGCTGAGAATGTATATATACATATTTATCTGTTTATAAAATACACTTATGCACAGGTATAGCCACCATATTTTCATGGTCTGGCAGAAGGAAATCCCAACTGTAGTATTTTTTAGTGACTTTGTGCAGTAAAACTTCCTTCTTCTGTTTAGAAGAAAAAAAAAAAGGGGTAGAAGCATCAAGACCTGAAGCTGAAGATGACCCAAAAACATATAAGAGATTTAAATCAAGAAACCCACTTACTACTCTTTGATATTTTAGTTCTTTTTTTTTGGAGGGGGGGTTCTTCCCTTCTCCCCCCTCCCTTTAATTTTTCACCCTTGTTCTCAGTTTCTTTGTTCCCTTTAATTACAATCCTGCTAAGCCTGGACATCTCTCTCTATTCTGCTCCAGTCAGTCCTTGAATACCAACTAGGAAAAGAGAGCAAGCAGTTTCTTCCCTATACTCTCAATTGTTAATATCAGAAAAGTGCTGAATCAAACACCAGTCAGGCCACAGCAGTTCCTCTGAGCCAAAATGGGATGATTAACTCAGCTCTCATAAGCAGCCTTGCTTTCAAAGCAGAGGGGAGGCCCCAGAAGAATAAAAAGGGCAAATATCCCACCTAACCTCACAAAGAGGTGAAAAGGAAGACACAGACAACTGGAGAGGAGCTAATTTAACTTCAGTGCCCAGAAAAAGGCTAGAACAAAATATTAGAGGATTAATTTGTCAGTGCCTGGGGAATAAATAACTGATAAGAAATGGTGATATTTTTCAAGAGCCTATCATGTCAAAATTGTCTGGTTCCCTTCTCTGCCAAGGTACCTTGTCTAATGGATAGAGCAGTTGTTGTCATACATTTTAAATAAATCCAGTAAGGCTTCTGATTAATAATTCCTATTAAGCAGCATAAATTCTTGAAGCTGTTGTTGAAGGATTTATGCTGCAGGAGCTGCTTCGTGTGCACCTGGATGTGCCACTGCCTGACATCAGGTGCCACCTTCACCAGGCTCACCTTCACCAGATGCCCACAAGGAGAGCTCCTCAGGGAGTCCCAGAATGGTTTGGGTTGGAAGGGACCTTAAAGCTCATCACATTCCACCCCCTGCCATGGGCAGGGACAGCTCCCACTATCCCAGGTTGCTCCACAACCTGTTAGTTACACCACATTGAATATTATGCCATAAATACCACCCCAATACTCCATCAAAAGGTTTCTACTATTCTTTTCTGGTAGTTTATAAATCACTTGAGGCAGGACCCAGCTCCTGATCCTTGGTTGCTGTTTCTATCTCTGTGGAGCACTGCCCATCACCAGCACATTATGTTGCTGCTCCAATACAAACAATAATAATTTGTCTACCCAAATGCTCTCAGCATTAGAGAGAAGAGCTGATACAACACAACTCTGATAAAACCAAACGAGGCATTTCTGCAATCACCTCCCTTCCATAACTCTTCCAGATTAAACTCAGCGCAGCCCTATTTAATCCCCAACACTGAGACAAAACCTAAAATCCCAGATATTGCTGTCATTGTAACAAAACAAATGACTCAATCAACCCTGTTAAAGTTCTTCAAACTGCTCCCAAAGTTAAGCTGAGTGTGGCTGTTGTGCTGAGAGAGGAGTTTGCCCCACAGCAAAATGTGGTGCCAGCATATTTAGACATTCATTTCAGAGTGGAGCAGGTTTCGTGGTTTGTAAGCTTTTTCTTCCCCATCAAGATGCATCTTAATGTGCCTCTGAAACGCTTTTCACTTAACTTATACCCGGCTCAGAGTGGATCTAAAATGTTACATAATCATTTCCAAGCTCTGACTCTGTTCCCCCCCTCTCTTGGCATTTAGCAAGAGGTATTTTTGCTCATGTAAGTCACGTTCTCCCCAACTCCGGAGCCTTTTCACAGAAATCAAATTAATCTTCGACAAAAATCAGATTCTTAGGATGAATGTCCAAACTCACTGAATTTTTTTTATCGCTCTGTGCTCGTAGGGCAAGCCAGTGAAATATAACTGAAATGTCAAATGAAATGTATGGCAAAGAGATTAGGGAGAAACTTTTAGCATTTGTTACAGATTAATATGTTAATTATGGCATGTATTGTGGAAAAAAAGATTAAGTAGCACCAAAGTAAATTTATTTTTAACCAGCTTTATTCCTCACACTTCATAAATTAACCAGTGGAATATGTAACAGAGAGGAATTTCGACACTGAGATTGCTAGAAATTATGCAAAACTCCAAAGCACACAAGGTTGCAATGCAGATAATGTCTCTGCTTTAAAAGAAGCACTTCATCAAAGAGAATTATGTGGCCTTTGAAACACCTATTTCCATAGGTTGCTTGCAGGTATCTCTATATTTGCCTTTGCACAACGCCAATGCCAAAACTGATGGATATTTTAAACCCTGTCTTGTAACATATTAAGGCAGATTAAATGTTGGTTCTAAGCAAAACAATGCAAACACCCATCTGACACTAAAAAATTGCTGAAAGGAACAGCTGCTCTTGTAAAACTAACAAAAGACTACAAAGGAAGGCAACTCTGAGTCTTCAGAGCAGCACATGCCAGGAGATGTTGATGCTGCATCATTCATTCCTGAATTCGGATCTATGTGCAAGCTGAAAATAATCTTCAAGACCAGAGCCTCAAACAATAGCCAAAATGAAGATGTTGGGATGGATTTCAGAAAAAGCAGGGACTTGAGCTATTTTCAGCAAGTTGAATGCATTCAATACTTGAATTACCAGAACATGGGATGGGAACCATTTGCATCCCAAAGCTTGATCCTCTCCAAAAGCCCAGCTTTTGTCTCTGTGTAGCTTGTCCACCGCATCATCAAATCACAATCCTTATGCTGACATGATCTACAGGATAAACCAGCACAGAAATGGGAAATACAACCACTGTGTCATTTATAGACCAACAAATGTAATTCCCATTAAAACTAAGGCTGAATTGTGTCTGGTTAACTCCTCTTCTGGGCAGCTTTCTGAGTATTTTGACACATTGAGTATGACAAATAATTTCCTTCTGGTATAAAGTATTATTTTTATAACAAGAAAAAGAGAGTGATATTCTAAATCACAGGTCCATCTGTCAAGAATAATCTTATGTTGACTGATAAGTGTAAGTATTCAAGGTTAAAAAAGTAACAGCAATTTTCAAAACTTGTTAATCCTGTGCTTGGTAATTATTCTAGCAAAGAATGATGTCTCCATCTTTTTTTAGGGTTTAGAAGATTATTTATAACCTTTTTGTGGAAAATCCCTCACCAGATTCCCCATAAAATATTAACTCTACTCTATTTTGAGGACAGACCTGTAATCAAAACTTACAGGTTGGATATCTGGAAGAAAAACTCATGTGGTGAGACCAGGCAGGAATATCATTTAACAACTCTCTGGGGATGTGACTCCCAGAAAAACACCTCAGCAATCAAAATCAGGAATCTGAATTCCAAGAAGCTACGCAGTCATCCCTCTCAGTAAGGTCTCCTGTATTAGCACTGCTGCTAATTTTGTTAATTCTCTCAATCTTTGTTAGATCTCTGGACTGAATTAGGATCCCTTTGCTCTCTGTGCTCTGTCAGTACAAATAATAACACACCAGAGTTTAACAAAACAGATGAATTTTCCCCCATTTTAAAGAATAAGATCAGAAATCCCAAGTAAAATTCTGGCTCCCCTTGTCTGTTCCTGTGAAGGATGCAAAGAGAGAGACATTGGGAGTAACCTTACTGCAATCACTTTTCAAGAGGTGCAATTACAATTCATTAAAGCATCATTAGACCACTATGAAAGAGGTTGGTTTAGCAGCTATTACACTAATAGGAAAGAGTCTCAAAAACTTCAAAAACCTTGGGTTCAGGCTCAAAGAAGTCCTGCTGGTGACATTCCCTTTGGTACATCTCCTCCCTATTGCTTTGCTTCCCTTCAAATAACCCATTTGTCACATGCAACTCTCACAAATGATCTATATCCTCACTGGGACACTGCAAGGCTGGCACTCAAATCTGTTCTTGGCCACTTCAGCTCCTGCCTCTGGAGTTTCAAATTGCTGAACAACTCTAAACATATCTGGAAAGCTATTAAAGATCAATCCCCTCAGCTTATTGCAAGCATATAAGGGGGTTATTCATTCCTAAAATCCATAAACCTAATGGTTTCCTCAGACATTCAGCCAGTCTCTACTGTGCCTGTAGGAATTGAGATGTATGTTGGTCATTCTCCACACTTGGCCTTCTCATAAAAGTGTTATGAGACAATGCAGGTGGTGGATTTTCTCTGTGTGTGTGGTGTAGGTGAGGCCAGGCAGGTTGTTCAGAACTGGGACTGCCCAATGCATTTGGAAGAGGAGCTGCTGTATCTTCATTAAAACACATTTTCAGCTCTCACTTCCAACTCAGTCATGTGTTTAAGGAGCCTCTGATTCTCCCTTCCATGGGAAGCAGGCAAAACAAACAACTTCCATAAGTTCCTTAAACCCTCAGAGATTTTTAATTGAAATGCAACTCCCACAGCACCTCATTAGTTCATTGAATGTTGTATTAGTTTAATTTACTGAAGGGGGGTTTTTTGCACCTGCCTCACACATTTACCCCATTAAGCATGTGCAGTTTATCAGATAACTGCTCAATTAAACTAAACGATTGTTCAAATTGAATATTTCATTATAGTAACGAGGTAAAAAGCTGCTTGGCCTGTATTAGCAAACATGGCTTCACTGAAACATGTTTGCAGATTAAACCCTAGCACTGGGACATTTCAGCCTGCAATGTCAGTGGAAAAACTCCAAGCAACTCCAATGGCCTTTGGATAAACTTCTAAGCTTTAAGATTGCTTCTCTAAGGGAAGCTAATTAAAGAATGGCTTCAAATTAATTTGGTATTTTTTGCCTGATTTTCTGTACCCAAAACTCTACAGATGCACCCAAAATTCAGTGTAGAACCCATGAAAACTGATGAGTTTTGCACCATTTTGTTTCTTGGGGTTTGTTTGAAACTCGGCATCACTTTGTGGACTTTAATGAAAATTCTGGGTCAAAGGCAGAGTCAGGCTGACTCACACATTACACACTTCAGCTGGAACATCTCAGAGTCCACTACTCCTGGTAACAAGGGACACTCATTTTCCTACAAAAAAGTGGGAAAGCTGTAGGTAGTACAGTTTAAATTGTGGCAGGTTCTGTTAATTCTCTGATGGTTCAGTTCTGCCATCCCCATTCACGCTGAACAGTGGCTTAATTTGAATTTAGCCAAGTGATTCAATGGGGAAGCATTTGCAAGTGAAATATTATTCTGTACAATTACTGTCTTGGAGCAAGGTCAGGGAGCCTCACCACAAACAGCATTTTCAAAAAGACAAGAGCTGAACAAAGAGATCAGAGGGATGAATGCAGCTACTGCACAAAACACAGCCTTGCTCTGCTCCTCTTCCATACCAAGCTCTCCCACCTCCACCACAACTCAGTCAGACACCAGGGACTTGTCTCACAGCAGAGTCAGAGCAAAGCAGAGGCTGGAAGGAAATCTGTCCTGCTGTTATTTCCTCAGAGCTGCCTCCCTCCGGGTTGAGCTACGAGGCTGGATTATATTTAATCACCATCTAAGAGAACATCCTAAACCTTGGCCCCTCATTATGCACTCTCACTTCGGCTGACAGGGTTTAATCAGCTGTCTGGTTGTAAAAGGGACTCCACTAAAGCAGTGCAAAACTCCTGTGCAGCCCATTACAGTGTCATGAAGTGCCAAACAGCAATGATGGAACAGGAACACCCTCACTGATGATCCCACACAATNTAAATCTTTCATGCAACATCATGCACCATATCTGCCTGGTTCTCAGGGAAAATAAAGAGGGAATTCACCATTCTGTAGCCAGGCCCTACAAGCACTGGTGCAGCACCTTTCCCACCCTGTGCTCATGTTGCAGCACCAGCCAGCTTGCAGCAAGAGATTTAAGATCCTCTTGACTCAACAGCTTTGCTGGATTGCTGGAAATTAATTACTAGAATTACCACGGAAGTTAAATCTATCGAAACAGAAGTTTGCCAATAAATTGAAAGAGAAACTGCAATGTACTGTACTATAGTTAAATGAATGGAATATAGTCTGGATAGCTGTGGTTATCTTCCCCTTGGTGAAAAACAAAACAACTTCCAGATTATTATCAAGCAAAATTGTGCCATTAAAGATAAGCTTTCAGCTATCAGCACGGACAAAATTAGCAGGATTTGTCTCCCAAGTGACAGCTGATTAAAGAGCTTTCCCTTGAGGGACAGCAGTGCAGAATTTTATCTACCTGTGAGCAGAGCAGGGATGGGCACTTGCAGTGAGTGCTGGAATTGAACATGGTGATGTGCTAGTTATGAAAAGGCCCCTTTTCTGCACTAACAGAACCAACCCCACAAAGCACTTGGCCATCCAGGCTTGACTAGAGGCTGCCCTTGACTAAATTCTTGTCCCTGGATCTGCAGCAGCTCCGGTGCCTTTGAGGCTCCAGTCACACGTGGCAGCTCTGGGGAACTGTCCCCCCAAGGCAGCTGCTTCACCAAACCTCTGTGCCTCAATACATTTGTTTCATGTGCTGCCAGCCCAAAATTATTCACACTCATTGCAGATTTCCTCAGCCTCTGATGATCCATGAGCATACCTGAAGGCAGGTAATTAAGAATCTAAATTAGAATTTTTATTTCTGGCAGTTAATCTCGGTCTGAGTTGACAGAGGATATGTTGCAAAGCTAAAAATAAAAATTAAAAATTAAAANCAACAAAGCAAACCTGTCCCCCAACCTTTTACTTCCCAGATGCTCTGATTTGACCCAGCACAAATTGTAATAAGTGTGGAAGCAGAGATATGAAACCACAGAGTGGTTTGGATTGGAAGGGACCCCAAAGCTCATCTGGTTCCAGGGACAGTTTTCTACTAGACCAGGTTACTCAGAGCCTTGGATAATTAATTTATACTAGTTAATACTTGTTAACTAAATGAGTTAATACTGGTTAATGAGTTTACTCCAAAATAATAATTAAAAAAAAATAGAAAGAAAGGAAAAATATCTGTACCTCAATTAAATATTTTGCCAAATCTGAAAAAGACTATATATATATATATAAAAAACATATAAATCTTTCATGCAACATCATGCACCA
>VYZS01033487.1:0-20899 GCA_013400695.1 Neodrepanis coruscans
AAGTCGTATTGTAGCTGGGTTTGCTGCAGCTCTGTTTAAAAACAGAAGCAATCATCTAGCTAGCTTGGAAACCATCCCATTTGTGTAACTCTGCATTTGCAATGTTTGGGTTCCAAATCGCATCTCTGGCCGGGTTTGGTCCATCCGTGGGCACACCATGACACCTGGTGGCCACAGTGGAGCTCTGCAAGTGTCGGGACATCTGATAGCAACGCATTCCCCAGGGTGACTGTGGCAGACCCAGATGGATCCAGAACCACGTCTGGGAAACCCTTCTATTCGTGTAACCTTTGTAGCCACAATGTTTGGGTTCCAAATCTGCAGCTCGGGCCGGGTTTGGTCCATCCATGGGCACGTCATGACACCTGGTGGCCACAGTGGAGCTCTGCAAGTGTTAGGACGTAGCAAAGTGTCTCTGGAGACATTCAAAACACTCCTGGACGCCTTTCTGTGTCACCTGCTCGAGGTGACACTGCCTTGGCAGGGGGCTTGGACCAGAAGATCGCCAGAGGTCTCTTCCTTAACAGAACCTTAACAATTCTGGGTCTGTGATTCTGGCTGGGTTTGGTCTGTCCTTGGGCACACTACGACATCTGGTGGCCACGCTTGAGCTCAATGAGTGTCGGGACATTTGGTAACAAACTATTCCCCAGGATCACTGTGGCAGGTCCAGATGGATACAGATGCATGTCCAGAAAACCCTTCTATTTGTGTAAGCCCCGTGGCTGCAACACTTGTGTGCCAGTCTGCAGCCACTGGGGGGGTTTGGTCCATCTGTGATCACACCACGACATCTGGTGGCCACAATGGAGCTCTGCAAGTGTCGGGAGATCTCATAGCCAAGCATTGCCTGGGATCACTGTGGCGGGCCCAGATGGATACGGAATCAGAAATAATCACCTTGCAGCTTTCTCCCTTCCAGCCACACACATGTCCTCCTGAGCCACCAGGAGAAGAAACCTGCTGGCTCCGGTTCAGTTTACACTGAATGTTGTTGTGAGTGTTCAGCAGAGGGAATCTGTCATCAAATGAGGGCCAGGAAGGCTTGTGCTGATAGCTTAGGACCTGTCCCTGATTAATGGAGAAGCCCAGTTTCTCCTTTGCCTTTGTGGGATAAGATCTTTCCACAGAGCCATGTCCAAATCCACGATGGATTTATGGGTGTAAGCCCACCCCACAGAGGGAGCCTGTAGAGTGGGAGATGTGAGTGTGCAGCAGCCTGTCCCCTCTGCCACTGATGCAGCGGAGATCCTCCCACTGTGCATCCATTTCGGATCTTAAGCTGCAAGGAGCAGCTGTGCAGATCCTTTGTTCACTCTGCACTTTGCTCTGAAAGAGGATGTAGGAATAGACAAGACAGGCTGAAACTTGGAGTGAGTCAGATACAGAATGGATAAGAAAGGCCTTTCAGGTAACATCCATGGGAGTGTGTTAAGATGCAGGCAGTAAATCTGTCTGCAGGGGAGGAACAGGTGGCTGGAAGTTCAAGAAGCAAACTGAGAATCATGCAAGGGCTGGCAAAGCTTCTCCTTAGACTTGTGCACTTCCACAAGTTGGATCATGTTCTGTTGGAAATCTGGGACCAGCACAATTAAGAGGAGCATAAGTGCCAGCTCTGACTTTGGCCCCAACCTGGCTTAAATGTAGAGCCAAGAGGCCCAAGAGCAAGGTAGTTTCCTGTTGTGGATGCAGAACTTGCCTTCCTCAGGCTCTCCAGGTGGCTCCCTGGTGTAATGCAGGGTGTTTATGTGCCTGGCCAAGAGCTCTGGCTGCACCAGGGAACTCAGCAGCTATAACACAAGCTCTGAGAACCCCTCTTTGGCGGCAAAACCCAGGTGAGAGGCTTCTCACTCTGTGAAGGTGAGGTGTAGTCCTCCTGTGCTGTCTTAGATGAGGGCAGAGCTGAGCTGGATGCATATCCAAGCTGCCCTGTTCATTTTCATGGTGACACTCCCAGGCATAGCCAGGGACTTGCATAAAAACCAGACTTCTGTTCTTCCCTTACCTAAAATGGAGACACAGCCACAGAAGAGACAGAAAAGGCTCATTCCTGTTGCATGGGATGGGGGTTGTGACCTGTGTGTTCAGTGTCAGCCCTGGGAGCTGGGAAGCCCCTCTCTCCCCGAATCTGTCACGTAGCCTGGACACCCCAGGTCAGCACAGAGATATGATCTGTGTGCAGGGCCTGTGCCTGCTGACATGGCTGGGGGGTCCCAGCTGTCCTGTGCCTCAGGTCTCGCCGACAATCAGGGCTGATCCATTTCTCTTGGTGCTGAGCTCATCTGTCACTTGCTGTCCCAGGGGCCCGTCTGAGGCCCCTCTGTAACACTAACCCTGAGCACGTGCTTTCCCAAGGACCTTCCCACGTCCAGAGGCACCAGCCTGAACAGCCACGTCCCTCCTCGAGTGGCACTGGTATCTCTGTGCAATCAAGCAGGTTGTCTGCCCTTGGATTTGTTACACTGCTCCTGGTAGAACACGTGTCCTGCCAGCAGCTGTTAATGACCACTGACTGTCCCCTCCCTGCCCAGCAGTGACACTTCCAGCCTCAAGGCACAGCACTGCTCCAATGGTATCGTTGGCCTTGGCCTGACCCTCACATTAGCCTCGGGATTCACAGCCATTGCATCACCGTTTGCTCCCAGTAGGATGTTCTTTATCAAGAGCGGTGTCATAAGGTTATTGGTTCCTTATAAAGTGATAGGAAGTGATCACAGGCTTGTCCAAACCCAGTTCTTGTCATTTCAAGTAAATGTCATGTTCTAGCACCTGCTTCATGGAGCAAAGGAACTGTACTGACATGTACAGTAAAACCTACAGCCTGCATGACTGTGCCATGCATTTGGGAGTTAGGAACAGGCCATGTGCTGGAACAGAGAAATAAGTAGCTTTTCAGAGTCACACCTTAAATAGCAATGTAGAGAGGTAAAATATTGAATTAAACAAACAAAAATGTGTTGCACTTCTCTTTCCCCCTTCCATCAGCCTGCAGTCTTTACCCATTCAAACCTCCCCTCATTCCTACCATTTAAAGAAGGGCAGTCTTTTCAGTAAAGTATTTATAAAACAAAGATCTCTTAAGCCTGTATATGTTGCTGAACACTGTGTTTTTATTTTATTTTCTAGGAAGAACTTTTCACAAATGAAGAGGGTTTGGCAGTTTTTGTGCTTGCAGGAGCAGAGGCTGCATAACACAGGTCAAACAGCTCTTGCTTCCCTGAAATCTGTATTTTGCAAACAACTGACCCAGAAAGAGCTTAGCAGCAGCTGTCTTGAAGAAATTACAAAGCCTTCCCATATTCAGGCAGCAGGGGACCTTTCCTGGAAACTCTTCATGGAAAGGGTATAACATGAAGAGACCTGCACTGCCTGGTCTGGACACGGTGTGTAAGCCCCAGCTCTGGACTCCAGGTGGGTTATGGTGCCCTTTTAGTATACCCTCAATCAGAATTACCTGCTCCTGTTCTGCAGCTCAGCACTTCTTTCTCTTTCTCTGTATCCCTGTCAGTACACACAACAAGCAAGCTAGAAATCTGTGATGCATTTACCTCCTTGCTGGCAGCAGTTGCTTGATGTGGCAAAGAGACTCTGTGGCAGAGATCCAAACACTGTGCACAATGGGGAGAACCTCCCTGGTTCATGATGTCCCAATCCCATGATGAGAAAAAATTCAAAGAATTCACTATAAATCTAGTTTTCATGACACAGCCAAGAACACAGACAAGTGAATAGCTCCTGGGCAAAGGCCACCCCTCTGACAGCAATACAGTGATCACCAGACGCATCTGCTGCCAGCAGGAAGACAGACCACTAGGATGGTGCAATAAAATAATCCACAAAACAGGTTTTCCAATTGGGAAAGGAGCTTGGGACAGGCAGCTTTGAAACCTGTTTGTAATCAGTTTGTATATCTCCTAATCTCCCTACTCCTTATTTTTCCTTCATTGCTTGCACTTTTAAACATTTTTAAATTGCCTCCAAAAGGAAGAACTTTCTAAGCATAACACCACAGAGAATGACAAGAAGAAAATAGTGCAGGATTTGGGGAGGGTACCAGCATCCAGGTGTGATTCCTCATCAGGATCAGGTCAGACCATCCAGCTCCCTGTTTACCAGCAGCAAACAGCCAGGGCAGCAGGCACCAGCCATCTGCCTGTATGAAGCTGCCACCCATGCCAGAGCTCTTAGAAACAAGTACTATTAAAAGTGACTGCCCAAGACTGGCAGCTGCAGCCCTGGGTACCCCACACCACCCCTCCCTGTTCCCTAGGAATGCTTGGGATTGGAATTCAAAAAAAAATTAAAAAATCACTGTAAAGGTTATGAATAACCCCCTTTCTATCTCTCATTCCTGGTCTTCCCCAAATTAACATCTGATCAAGGAATGATTTTGTTTTAAAAAAAGGTCCAACGAAGTTAAGGAGTAAGTCAAGTCTGTAACATTCCACAACACCAAAATCTGACCAGCACCCCTCTACACACATATGGAAAGAGCCTCAAGAAGTGGTACTCTAACTTCCACATGCCAGAGCGGACTGGTTTTTAGCCACATTAAAGTGTATTAAAAAAAGACAAGAGAAGAAACTGAGCATGAAGTAGGCATACCTATTTTTATTACCAAAAGAAGAATTTGATGCATTTACAATTCTGTTTTCTTTTAAAATTTTCTTTTATTCACTCATCAAGAGCCAATAAGTTATATAAATCAGAGTAGTTTTCATTTCCTTACTGAAGTAGTCAACAGGATTTTAAACTTCTTTTTAGGCTGACAGAGTAGCACATTACATCTTCTCAAAGAGTATACTGGTCTTGGTTTTCCACAGACATTCTTCTCCAAAAAGCTACCTTTCTTGCACAGCTTCGAATGAAAACTCTTCCATGTTAGTAGCAGAGCACTGTGGTTCCCCAGGAGGTTCCAAATGCAGCCAGGGCAGGTGTCAGGCACACCCTTGGCACCCCAAGGACCAGCCCCTCAAGGCTGGCAGAGGCCACCCTCACCTTTCTGCCTCCCACTGTTCTTGAGAGGAAGCCACAAACTACCCTGAAGGCCCACGCTGAAGGCAGGGGCAATGATTCCATAGAACAGATGTTAAACCAAATACTTTTGTCTTTAATCATGTTAAGAGCTTGAGAAACTTAAAAACCATAGACAAATGCACAGGACTGTCTGTGACAATGAACCGAGGCAGCAGCATTGTCATGTCCCTGCTTCAAACAGTGTCTAAAGCAACTTCTAAACAATTACAAGTTGGGATCATTGTGTGGAACTGAAACTGATTTTTGCTTGCTTTACCTAGTACAAAGGGTTTTCAAACACTTCAGTAACTTGTAACTAGGCCCATGGATGCCATTCCCCACCTGCTTCTCACTAGCAGGTGTTTTGCTTTGTAGAGCAGTAATAGATTTTTCCCCAATAACACCACAATCTATTTTTCATGGTAACACACAAAAGCCTTCTAGTCTTGCTCTTCTTCATCTCCATCCTCATCTTCATCCCCCTGATCTCCAGATTCGATATCATCTTCATCTTCAACCTGAAATTAATGGAAGATGTGTTGTGAGCTTGATCTCTCACTTGACTCAGGTCTTGGAAGGCAAGAGAAATGCTGAGGGAGCGCAGATAAGCCCACAGCTAACCTCAAGTTACTGTGCCCAATCCATTACTGCTTAATACATGCAGTTGTCATCTTAACATGCCACAACATTTTTTTACTTCCCTGCTCAGGATGGCTGAGCACTGGGGACAAGAGGCAGTGGTCATCTTTTATAAGTTGAAAAAACAACTCTGGTAGATTTACCATCTCCTATTTATAGAAAGGAGCCTCACCATACCTTTTGGATCTAGTTTTGTCATGCCCAAACTGCTCAGACCTGCCTCAGGCCCAAGAACTCACTGCACCCATCCTTTCACTTACCGGTACACCAAGGTCCTTCAATTTGATCTTCAGCGCAGATATTTTCTGATCCTGGTCAGCCAAAAGCACCAGGAGATCATCCTGTTCTTTCTTGGACTCTGCAACTTCTCTCTGCAGTTTGCTCTTCTCATCTTGCAAAATAGCAACCGTGCTACTGGATGAGTCCAGGTGCTGCTTTAGTGACTCCTTATCCTCAGAAAGGGCTTTGACTTGGCTCTGCCAACAGGGAAAATCACACTCCAAGTTACAATACAAGCCTAAGAACAGCTGAAGCCCTGTTTCCTAAAATGACATTCCATACAGTACACCCTGAACAGCTCCAACCTACCATGTGGCCACATATGACCCACATACTTACATATCCTTACCCAAACTATTAACAACTTGGAGTAAGACAGGAGCAAATACTGACAGTGGCTCCTTTCCTCCCAGTCAAACTGGGCTGTCCATGGCAGAGCAAAGCTATTCCCTACTGTCCTTACCAACTCCTTCAAGGCAGACAAGGCCTAAAAAGTGAAAAATGAAGGAGACCCATCCAGCTACCCCTGCATTACCTGAAATGCTGAAGATGCTAAGTAAACAAACCACTTCCAACAAAAGTCTTTGCTATTGTGCAAGTCCTGACTGAAGGCTGAGTATCCATGGTTTGGTTTGGTGATCAACCACTACCAACCTTCAGTTCTTTAATTTCTTGCTCCAGTCGTCCCTCCAGGTCGGAGCTGGTGGCTGCTGTTACACCACTGTCTCCTAACACAGGATCTGCAGTAGCATTCTGTGGACAAGGAATTGATTATCAGTGCCCCAACACTAACACAGCAACCTAAGACATTACACAGTCATTTTTTAAAGCACATTTCCTTTTTCTAGCATAGGCAAGGTACATAAAGATCTGTGCTTCCTGGGTATCAACCTCACACACACAAAGGAGAACACAAAGTGGCCAACACGTGTGCAATGGCATCTGCTGTCAGAGCAGCTGACAGTGTTGAAAGCCTTCCTCTCTGACCATCTGTACATTAAACACTTGCTTGTCAACTCTTCCTGCAGCTTTATCCATTAACTCTGCTGTGGGAACACCTGTAACACTTCCATACAATTTGTTATTCAAGTCCTGTAGCTCAGCAGTGACTTTCTAAAACTGGTTGCTCATTTTGAGGACAGTCACACTTGTATTTAGCTATTCTGTAAGGCCTTACTGGCTCATCAGTTCAGCACCCAGCCAAGCAGAGCTCTGCAGCATTTGGAGGCCTGCACCTCCCATTTGCCATTCCACTGCATGTCAACTTGCAAATTTTTATCCTCAGCTGCCTCCAAGAGTGTTCCCTGCCATGTATATGGTATCACACAGCTGTGTCCCAAAAAGACTATTTCCTTTAACTGGAATATAAGCTTAGAACACCCAATAGCTGATATTTGTTGGCTTAAAAGTTCCCAGTGCCCTCACAGAGCACTAACTTCTGAAGTTCTTCCCTGTATGCTCATGAAGGATTTGTTTAGGTAACTTAAGCTGCATCAGGGGAGGTTTAGACTGGATGTTAGGAAAAACTCTTCCACAGAAAGAGTGATTTCTCACTGGAATGGGCTGCCCTGGGAGGTGGTTGAGTCACCATCCCTGGATAAATTTCAGAAGAGATGGGATGAGGTACTTAGTGCCATGATTTAGATGATGGGAGGGTGCTGGGTAATAGGTTGGACTAGGTCTCAATGGTCTTTTCCAACCTTATTGTTATTTCTGTGATTCTGTGAACTCATTACTTGATTTAAAACTTGGAATCCCATGTTGATGTCTGTTCTTAACACAGGCTTGGTTTGGGACAGTAGCTACAGACACTGTAAGCAGGAAGACAAGTCTGGGATATTCATTCCCCAGAGATAACAGAAGCAACTCGTTCACTTGTACCATTACTTGTAGCTTTTGATTCTCCATCTGAAGCTTGGAGATTTCTGCAGACTGCAGTTGTATCTGACTCCTGAGCATTTCAATTTCCTTTGGGAAACAGACAAGAATTTCATGTTAATTTGATAAAGGTCATGACTCACATTGTATTTTCCTCAAGTCAAACGCTACCAGGTTGACTGTTCCACACTAACAACTGTGGGAGGAAAACTGCCTCTCCCTTAATGGGAACACAGCAGCCACTTCCCTAAAGGACAGAACTAGACAGCAGCATGCACCATTCTCCACTCATTTCTGTGGAATGCCCCAGCAAGGCACCTGTCTGAGCCTCAGACACATTCCTAATTGTTTCACACCCCTAGCACTCCCACTGGTATCCTCTGCATTATCCCTTCTCAGTGCAGAAACCCACAAAGACTTATTAATCCAGGCATCTTTAGTCCTCTGATCAGACAAACTCTGCTAGGTGATTTTGAGATTAAATAATTGCAGATCCAGTTATTTAAGTTAACACTGAGTCTGTGCCATACATGTAATACCTGGAAGCTTTCATATCAGCATTTCAAGATGAGTTTTGCAATACATAAACAGGTTTCCTAAGTCTGAGGAGTCAGTTCAAGTGCCTTCTTGCTGGCTCAAACCTGCTTTGTCAAAACAGCAAGTTCTTTTTTGGATGCCTTATGTTGATGCTCCAGCATTAGGACCATCATTACACAGGGGTAGACCATTAAAAACAGCAACACACCCAGTGCTCTCCCCTGAGGTGAGACCCAGCTCCCTCCCTATCCCCAGCCACCCCTTTTCACCCCAGCACTGCTGCAATATCCCAAGTTCACCTTCTGTAGCTCATTATTTTGTTCCAAGCCACTGGGCTTGCTGGTCTGTGAAGACTGGTCTGTAGTACCCATTTCCAACTGGGAAGAATTCTGTAAGAGCAACATCAAAGTCAGCCTGAGAACTAGAACCCCAAATATAGTCACACTGCCAGAAAAAAAAGGAAACTCTTCTTGCATGATCAAAATTCCCAGCAGAGATATTGCAAACAGGCTCAGAAAGGCACAAGGCTCTCTGACAAGAGCAGATGCACAGCTCCTCTAAGGTGGGTGCAAAAACATCTTTCAGCAATGCAAACGCAGGAGGGAGGCACCAAATAAAAGCTGCCTCTGTCAGCCTGCACTGGGACAGGCATAAACAGCAGTCAGGCATTACCCCCACTAAGTTCCTGGGAAATGCCCACAGCTCCACCCCATGCCAAAACCACTGATTCTCAAGCTGCACAAATTCCTCTTGGCAACAGTGTAAAGCAGCAAAGGCTCTGCTCATGCCTTTTCTTCTCCATACTCCCTATTTTCAGCAAGCAGTGAGTCAGGATTGCTTGGCTGCCACCACAGTGAGGACATGTACAGCTTAAGGCAAGTTACACACGAAACCAGAACTGGCAGCTGGATCAAGTTCTGCTGAGACAGCACTTACCAGTTTTTCTATCACAGAATCCTTCTCCCTTAACTGCCCTTGCAGCATTTCATGCTTGTTTTTCCATTCTTCCAGCTCCTCTTTCAACTTGCTCACCTCTTCTGTCTGAATGCCATTCACCTGAACTGTGTCACTGTGGGAATTATGATGCTGGGTGTCCTTTCCTAAACAACAGGAATTCACAACACAAGGTCAAAGGCAGCTTCAAACACCACTTGAAATACTTATTGCCTGTCCCCCATCTGCCCCACAGGGCAATCAATACAAGCCATACTAGATCAAGAAACAAAGCAAGCTATTTAAGAGTTCTCCAAATGTGATAAAGATAACAAATAGCTCCCATTTCCTACTCCTTCAAGTATGTATGCTGTGTGCAAGTTCAGTTCTTCAGTTCATTCAAACTAAGGTCATGGACCAACCATCCTATAGAGGAAGGAGAATTCTTTCCTCACATGTTCTTAATAATTCATCTTGGAGATGGAATTGCTTTTTGAAATCTTGTCACATCCAGCTTGTCAGGCATCTTCGGAGTAACTTCAACATACTGCCACAAATTAAGCATTAAGTTACCAATTTAACTAGTGGCAGCAACAGTCCTGATCTTGCATACCTGCATCCCCAGGGCACACTTCCATTCCAGATCCCAATTTCAACACACTCCACGTCCCATCTGTCCACATTCTGAGCCTGAACATGGACTAAACAGAACCAAGGCAGAGACAGCCCCTCCCAGCAGCTCCCCAGCAAGGTGAGCCCCTGCAGCCCACAAATCCATCTGCTGGGGCTGTGCTGAACCTTGCCACAAATCACACATCCTGACACAAGATTTTATACATCATTTTACATTGCTCATCCTGAGTACTACCTAGCTGTACTTTCAGGAGGTTATACTGGTCCTTGTGCTGTTGGATCTGGGACACTTGCTGTGTGACTGTTGCCTGGAGCTGCTCATTCTGAGATGTTAAAGTGCTGACTCGTTGTTTTAGTTCTTCAAGCTCCTGGTCCTGTGAAGAGAAAAAAAGGCTCTTAGAACTAATAATGGTTCTGAAAACCTGGCTAGGACAACAGCAGCCTGGCACTCCAGACCAGTGCCTTCCAAATCTTTCTGAGATCTCCATCATCCCCACACCAGAGAGCAGAAAAAACAAAGGGAAATACAGAACATCTGGTGATTTTAACTGCCATCCATCATACTGAAGCCTGCACTTGGTTAGTTCACTTCAAGAGTCTTTAAAGAAGTCATGGTAGCTACAGACATCCCATGTTCAATAAAGCCTCAACATAAAGAGTTGTTAGAACTCTTGGTTCTGCCTTCCTGCCTTCCTTGTGACTTGTTTAGGAGCAGGGGTATTGAAGTGCACTGCAGTGCCACCAAAAGCAAAACAGCCTCTAAAAGCACATGTATGGGGTAGTGAGTCCCTCTTACCTGCTCCCTAATGACTTTTTTGTAGTGAGTCACAATGTTGTCATGCTGCTCCAGTGTCTTCTTGACCTCCTCCTCCTTCTTATCTTCCTCACTGGACTTGTAAATAGCTTTACTTATGACACCTGTCAAAAACAGTGTTTGTCAACTAGAGCCCAGTTTATCTCTTTTTTTTTGTCCTCAAACAGCCCCACAACCTCACAGTTTGAGTTCATGGCATTTACAAACTCAGTCTGCACGTTCAAAAAGCAGTTGTCACAGAGAGGTTTCATAGGAAATGGCAGGTATTTATTGCAGGGTTTGCACACTTACTACTGTTTAATTCAATTTCAGACAAGTAAATTGCTGTTTTAAGTCCTTCCTACCACAGAAGTGTTTGATTTGCACTATGGCTCCACTACAGCTGCAGCCCAAGTGGTTGTGCATGTAAGTGGACTACAAAGGCAACATGCAGATCACACTGCCTGGGCAAATCCATATTTGCAGTTGCAGCTTTAAGGCTTTTTCCTTCTCCAGACTGAGAAATTAATATTGTATTATAAACAGGCACTAGTAATATACAGGACACCAGTTATATGTTAAGGTCAATGACAACAATGTGAGGGACAGGCAAGACTAAAGAAAGTGTCCACCATATTTCTAATAAGCCAAGAAATTCAGCATTCATAATGTCTTCATGCAACAGCCACTATCTGGGCTCTGTACTTCCATTTATGGCCCTCATATGTGCTCAATACTTGAGTTTCCACGTGAACACAAGCCAAACATCTCTTGGTCAGCGTGGTAACTCACAGAACCTGCTAAGAATCATTTCACCTAAGAATGTCAATTAGTTAAAAGATTTTTACTGGACACTTGAACTGCAAACTTGGGCATATGATTACTTCCAGCTACCACTGTAACCTCTTAGTGTCAGCACTCTACTTTTAAGATGGTTATGTTCAGCCAATCTGGTAGCCATCAGCCCATCATAAGAACTAACTAAATGAGCATAACACCTCACCTTCCAATTCCTTTACCAGCTTGGTAAATTCATGGTCAAACATCATGTGGTCTGGGCTAGAGAAACTAGGCTGTGGTTTCTGAGCAGCTCTGGAGTAAAGTTCGTGTTTGCTAATGAAGCCAAGCTTCTCAATGAAGTTCTCCCTGCCAATCCTCTTCTCAATCAGCTGCTTCAGCTTCTCCCTGAAAGGAAGAGAGAAATCAATCATAGCACAACAACTCAAGAGAAGTGAACCCATCCTTCCCTCTTAAACAGCCATTCACAGAACCTTTTCCTACAGTCCTCTTACTGCTGTATCATACTTACTTCCTATAATTCTCCAGGGAGTTGTCATTGTAGTAGATGGAAATGCCAAGCAGAAGTGCACACAGGCCCTGGACAAGCTGCTCCTCTTCTCCCAGGTTCTCAGCTATCTGCCCTGTGAGCTAGAGCTCTTGTTAAGGATATAGAGATATTTCATCACCACAGCACATGCAACATGCTCCTCCCTGCATGCATTTCCATTTAAAACCCATGCTGGATTGGACAGCAGACCAAAGAGCTGATAAAAACTTTGCAAACTCTTCCTTTGAAGCACTTTGGTAATGAGTGAAATTTCTCTTCTTCTCAGTAACTGTGTTTAACTCAAGAGATTCAATTGTTCCAAATGAGACTGGCAGCATAAATAAGGTAATAGCTACTTTGATAGCACTTCAGTATTTTTTTCCTGAAAAGCAAGTGAAGATTTTTTTTTCTCTAACAGAAGAATTAAGCCTCTTGGGTTTAAGCTTAACTCACATTATAAAATATCAACTTGGCTGGCCACCTGAGGTAGTTTTCCACACTACTTTGATATATCCAACTTCCAGACAGGTCAGCCTTACATACAACACTGCCAACAAAAGGTTGATTTTTGTCTCTTGGCCTAACACAGTCTCTTTATTCTCATGCAGAATCCCTGTACACTCCTCTAAAGAAACATTTAACCTGAACATGAATAATGCAAGTAAAGCCCAGGCAAGGGGTTCTACTCCACAAGCAGGTCAAGGATACAAAAGGTACATTGGCTGGATTGTGCAGGAAGTGTGTGACAGCAATGGAGCAGTTGCTCAGCCAAGTGCAAAGCAACATCAGCAGTCCAACCCTGGTCTGCACTTTGCTGCCCTGCAAAGAATAAAACTCATCATCACCTTTACACAGTGGATGGCAAACAAAACTCGAGCTGTGCAGGATCAGAACTCACCTGCTTTCACCTCATCACTTCTACAACACTTCTATCAGAACACCCATTCTTTAGCTACACTGCAAACACCTTCAGTGCTTGGATCAAACAGATCGAACCATTCATATTAAACTGTTCTCAGAGCACACCAGCAAGCAACACAGATGTGAAACACGACTCAGTGCAAGTTAGCACCAATATAAAACCACAACACATTAGCTCTGCATTTATAATTAATACAAGGGTGACACGGAGGAACATACACACAATCCCTGTAAAGGAACAAGGTGTACATTTAGTCAGGTGAGGATTCCCTGGAAGAGATGCATCACCAGGACTTCCCCTGTGGACTAAAGGCTGCCAGATATTCCTAATGTTTTCTAGGTAACAGAATTCTGTAGTGGCTTTCAGTTCAGACAACGTGCACATTAAGCCAGCAAGAGAAATGCTAACTGAAGTCTTATTTCTGTTGACTTGAGAAAATTAGTTTTTATTTCCAAATTCAATGTCTTCTTAATTCTGTCCCTGCTGCAGGTATTTTGGCCCAGCTGCTTTATGAGAGGCATCCATCTCCTCCAACAGTCAGCATCCAGGTGGCACCAAGAAAAGTGTTCCCCCAGCTCCACTTCCAAATGCTGGCTCTGATTGTCCCAGCACTATCCACCAGTCCCTACTGGGATAACCCCTGTAACTGGCAGCACTGCCCCACAGCACATGGGCACACCTTGAGCTTCCTGAGAACACTGGTCTGAGTGTCCCTCACCTTGTCAAACATGGAGTTACCTTTGCTTGTGCAACCCAGCAACTACAGCACACATTACCATGGTATGCTGGAAGCAGCTGCAAACCATGTTTATTGCCAAAGACTGCTTGTTATTCTGGGGTCAGATTGCTGTGCTCTGCCTAAGACTTTTCACACAGTCCAAAACCCCTTCTCTAAAAAAAAAAACTAAACAACCCAGCTATTTGTTCAACATACCATGTAACACCTACCCTGACAGATGACACCTCTCTATGGCTGTTCTCCACTTCAGGTAACAACCCAACCCCATCCCTCAGGACAGCTGTGACCAACAGGGTACGTGAAACAATGCCACAGCAGCAAGGTTTTTTCTGTGCTTCAATTAACAGCGTGGAAGTCAAACAACCCCTCAGGAGTCACTTGCCCATAATGAGAACCCAGCTACTGACAACCAGTAGAGCCAAGGTTAAAGTATCTGCTGGTAAGTAGAACACACAGTGTCTGGAAGGCAGGTTAAACAGTTTCTTTCAGCACTCAGGACATCAGCAGCACATTCCCCCTCAGCTGGTACCAGCTGTCAGTCAGAAAACAGCATTTCTAACAGGTGTAGTTTTCCTTACAGAAAGCATTATCTGTTATGTGAACACAGGGTCCATGAGGCCACCCCACTCCAGAGAAAGCACCCATGCTGCCCAACACCTGTGTCCCACAGTTCCGTGGAGCACCCCCAGAGAATCCCCTGGAGACACAAGGAGTTTGTTATAGCCAGGGAAAACCCAAACCCAACTGCAACACAAAGGTGTAAGTGGAAACACAAAAAAAGCAGTTAAAGAAAACCTCCCCAGCAAAACCCCAGACAAGAGGGAAAGGCCTGCTTTTGGCAAGAAAATGCCCAAGCTGTGCCAAAAAATACATACCCGTCTGTCGATCTTATCACCCTGCAAGTTACACACACATTACTTGAGAACCTTCAAGTGCAACACAGTCCCAAGACATTCCCCCAGATCTGAGTCCCTTTTATCACTTGGGGCTGAAGAGCCAAACAGAGTTTTACTGACTCAAATCCACCATACACACAAACATCAGGAAAAAGATAAAAAGGAGTACTGGCTATTTTCAGATAAAGTAGGCAAAAATCCTCACATGACTGAATTCTCACTGCCACCAGAGTTAAGCAGCCCATTACTATCACACCTGCTTTTTCTCCTGATCATTACAACAGATGTGAATGACAAGGTGGTGTGGGCTAGGAGGGGAACTGGACTGGCTTGGCATTTGCCAAGTCAAGTATTAAGCTACTGAACAAGTTCAAAAAGCTTTTGGCTCTCTCAGAGCCAACAACACATGAGAGTCTGGTGTTCTCATGATGCTTCCGGGTACCAAGTACAGGTTAAATACCCAACTGAGGATCCTGTGAGGTGTATTTTAAAGCGCAGGGCTTGGATACTTCAAGCAAAACTCAGAACAGTGTGCAGAAGAGAACCCTCCTCACTCAGCCACTCACACTGGCCCCTGCCCAGGAGCAGCATTCCCCCAGGACACACAGGCTGTATCCCAGGGGGGCAGCTGGAGCCATACCTGGGAGAGGATGTTGGTGCACTGCTGCAGCAGGGACACGGGGGGGTTGCCAATGCTGGTGGCCAGCTGGACTCTGAGCAGCTGCTCCTTGAGCGTGGCATTCTCCTGCAGGGCGTGGGCCAGGGCCACAGCAGCACACCAGTTGGACAGGGAGTCCGTGGAGAACAGACCCCCGCAGAGCAGCTGGCCCGCTGACACTGAGTTACCTGTAGCTACCAGAGAGGACAAGAGCTTAGAACAACCCAAAAAATCAAAGTATCCAGGACAACATACAGCTCAAACCCACAACAAACCCACAGTGAGGCTTTGGATAAATCATAAACCAAATCCCCTTGCTTGGATCAGACACATATCTGATCCAAGGCCATGGAAGAAGGCCCAGGTGGGAGGTCAGAAGTCAGTGCAGAGCTGCTGGCTTGGCCTACCGTCAATGGTGGATGGCAGGAGCGTGGAGACGATCTCTCCCTGCCCTTTTTGGTTTTTGTACAAGAAGCACTGGAAGCAGTAGAGAACAGCACAGCGCAGCACGAAGGGCTGCCTCTCGTTCACCATGGACATCAGCAGCACCACGATGGCAGGCCTGTGGGGAAGGGAAGGGAAGGGAGAGCCATTGGAACACAGCTGTCAAGGAACACAGCCACAGGTACAGCTGGGATCACCTCCAGGTAAGCAAAGACTGTGGCCTACCACTGCATCTATGACCATTTCCAACAATGCTATTAAAATCTAAGGGGTTATTTAGAAGTTACTTAAAACAGCAGATCAATTATCTGTGTGTTCCTTGCCTCCAAATCCTCTTTAGACTGTCCTCTAGGTGACAGTGGCAGCTCATCCCAGTCTAGGAATGTCTCAGCTATTGCTCATTCACTTGCCAGGTGCCACATAAAACCATCAGTTCTAGGCCTCCTCTCTGTGCTAACACCTTCATGCAACACACCCCCTGTGAACTTGAAGCTGTTGCTCCAGCTCACAATTCCCAACTCTTAAACAACCCTTTGGATTATGCTGCTTTTGCCCACACTAACACATGATGACCAGAGTTACACACAGTTCTTCCCCTACCTGGGTGGATTAGAAGGTGCATTTACAGAGGCAAAGTAGTCTTGATTGGTCTGGCATCCTCGGATGACCTCTGATACAGTGTTAATGGTCTAGGGAAAAAGCAGAGGGAAAAAAGTCATGGACATTTAAATAAGAGGCATAATCTACCATCCACATCACTCCAGATCACTCAATATGACCCTCACAGCCTGGTGTGTAAAGGCACACACCAAATCTCAGCAGGGACTGACTCAGCAGAGCCACTGCACATGAAACCAAAGTATTTGGCAGCTGTGAAGCATGCTGAGCTAAGGCTAAGGGACAAGAAGCTCACAGCCACCTCAGCTTTTTCTCTGCCAGATCAGTTTTACTGTGGCAGCCAGTTAAACTGGGCATGTTTCACAAGTGAAAAGGTAAAACCTTCTAAGAAAGAACTGGCATAGAGGAACCAGTCCACACTCAGTCCAAGCACATCCTTTTATAAAGGAAAAAACATGTCATCCCATGCTGCTGACAGGGCTGTCTAGAAGCTACAAGTCCCTCATCACTGGAAGCCTGTCAAATAATGCTTGAAGACACACAAAACAACTAAAAAACCCACCCCCAAACCAAGAAAACACAAATCAATTCAGCTGCAACCCAACAGAACAAGTAAGCAAAGCCAAATCCTTTCTGGCTGTAGAACAATCTAAGTCACTCTTCCCCTTATGCTGCCCACACAGGAAGCTGATACCTGTGGCATCTGAAATACTGCTCAGCAAACACTGTTTGTTGCTGCAGCAACAAACAAACTCCCTGCAGACTGCTGTTACCACCCTTCTGGCTGCCCCCCTTACTTCTNAGGACTACACGTGGAAACAAATACTCAGGTCAGACTACACTGTCTATCACATGCACTCAAGTGAAGTTCCTCCTGATCTACATCCTGATTCCAAGGCAGCCCTGTCTTCCTGGCTTACACATCCATTCTGTTCAGTCACTGGATACACCAACAACTCATTTCAAAGCTACATTTTCATGTTTGTTTTATCCTCAGATAAAGCTTCCTCCTATCAGAGGAGCAAGATGTGTAGGAAGGGGGAAACAAGGAAGTCCCAGCACTTTTGGATTTACATACCAAGTCACTTAAAAGTATCAGCTGCCTCAAAAGAGCAGCTTTAAATCAAAGGTTTGCTTAATATTTTCATGCCAAAATACCTGGAATAATTCAGCTGGGAGAGAAGCATTAGCTTCCCCTGCAGCCCACAAAAAGGTCATGGAACAGCTACCTGTCATGTTATTGGAATAGATCCTGTAGTAAACTCCAGCTTATGGAAAACTTGTATTGCTAGTAAAAAATGAACCCCTGAGTGCTGCATTATTTTTGCTCATTTTTTTATCCTTTGCCCTTCCCAACAGGTAACTGATTGGCAAAGGAAGCTGGAGTCACTAGTGCAGCTGAAGGAACTCAGCAAGCTGTCACCTCCAGCCACTCCAAGCATCCAAGGACCTCGTGGGAGGAATGCAGATGCATAACTGTAAGTGACAAATGCAGCACACAGACACACACCTGGCACTGCCATTCCAAACATACACATCCCCAGGCCCAAGCCAAGCTAGAACACACTAACTCACTCCCACAGGCTCAGGAAAAATAACTGGTGTTTTAACTGTGTCAGTTTTCACTGCTACTTGGGTCAGTCTGTTTTTACTTGTTTTGTTACAACCAGTTTGTCTGAGTTTTGACCCTTCTACCCGCTGCCCCAGCTCCAGGTGGGCCTGCAAACATCCCCTAACAGCTGGTTAGGAAAAGCACAAGACTAAGAGTTAGACTCCACTGTACCTCCATCACTGTTCCCTTCCTCTGTTATGATATCCAGAAGTCTCTCAAAGGCATTTTCAAAGGCAACAATCTTCTGTATGGCTGCATTACTTTTGGTCAGTTGCTGTAACAACAAGACTCCCTTGACAGGTGGGGGAGAAGAGAAAATTAAACTTTGTTTTACTAGAAATACACTGCTTCTCACAAGTCACAGCTCACTGGAGGATGCTGAATGAACAGCACCACCCTCAGCCAGGGCCACAGGACAGAACTTCAAGCCCTGCCCCACAGCACAGGTAACCAACCCCAGCAGGGACAGCAGGCCATGGCTCCCTCATCCCTCAAGATAAAAGGCACAGCCTACACAGAATAAAACAGAGTTTGTTCTGTACTCACATCATTTCTTATAACCTCCCTGGAGTCTGCCAGTAAATCCATGAGTCTGGAAACACCTGCAAGAAACATGTTTTTTAAAAAAAGCAGGATTAAAAGATGCAGCTTTTTTGTGCTGGACACCTCCAAGACCCCTTGCTCAAAACTTCTCCAGCCCTCTGCCATGCCCAGCTCCAAGTTAACCAGCAGGGAATTCAACCACTTACCCATGGGGCTGACAAGAATGATCTGCTGCACTTGAGGCCCTTGCTGCTTTAGAAGGGATGTAAGCAGCTTCACTCCAGGCCAACGAACATGGAAATCAAACTCCTGCAAAGATGGAGAGGACCATGTTTAATAAATCCCTCAGTATTCAACTCAGATAAACTGACAAATATTTAATACTGCATGGCAAGTTTCCTATGGGAAGAGTAAACAAACAAACTTTAAGTTGGACTACAAAGAAAATAAGCAATAAAGACAAAGTTATTCCTGCTGCTTTCCCTCAAGCACAATCATATTTATTCCACCCAAATGATCCTGTGAGTTACCCTGCCTTACAACCTGCACTGTGGTGTTCATCCAGACCAGTCTGGACTCACCTCCAGCCCCACATTCCCAGGATCCCAGGACACAGGCTCCACCAGGACAAAACCATGGCTCTCTGCACTAGGGACAGCATCCCCTCTGTGACACTGTTACTCACCTCCACCAGAGTCAGCAGCAGAGTGACATTTTCTTGCTGTTTAATGAAGATCTCTGTGAACTGACTTCCCAAGTCATCCACTTGTTTTGCTGAGTTTTCCTCTGTAACAGTAAAAACCCCCCAACACATCACAACACAATTGGAACAACCCCAGCAGCTGTGATTTTTTTTTCTTACTAAAACAGGGCCATGGGTGACCTACAGGTTTTGAGTCACTGCTACAGTGTTAATGGAATTATTTTTAAAACAGAACACCAAAACAAGGTTTTAACAAAAAAACAAACAAACTCTACATTATTCTAGCTACAACTTTTGGGTCTCAGAGCAGCTACATCCCTGTGTAGCTCAACTGATCCAGGAAGGCAGCTCCTCACAAGGGCCATCCCCTGATGCACAAGAGCAAAGCACATTTCACTGCTGCACAAAGAGACAAAAGTATGCCACAAAGTGACAAAGATGCAAACAGCATCTCTGCACCACTGCTGCTTTTCTAGGCTGAGTGATAATTTACATAACTGCCACACAAAGCAATGGCATGCAGGCACTACTGCTGGCGTGGTTAAGCAGCTGAAAAACTGAGGAAGAACAATTAGGAAAGGTTTTTTAATAGAAATAAACAGTAAAGGAAATTAATTCCTGGCTGAATTTGTAAGTACTTGAATTTTTGCCTCCTACTTAAAACAAACCATTAACTACTGAGAGCTATAAAAAGGGGTCAAAGACACACCACCTCCAAGCTCTGCACCCTGCCAGGGTATGGCAGAACAGAAATCAGAGGACTACCATAGAAATTTGGTGTCCAGAACATAATTTCAGTTCATCCAACTGAATGCCAACTGTTGCCAATAGTGATTCCCTGCAAGGTATCACTTTGCCAGATGTTCTTGTTAAGGAGAGACAGCCCAAAACCCTAAACATTCTACTGCTAAAATTAAGCCCAAATACCTCACTTTAGCTATTCCATGACCAGTGACTGAACATCCTGTCCCTTTCCCAAGCCCAGCTGCAAGGAGCAAGTGTTTCATCTCTTGATGCCAACTGCTGTCCTTGCACAGGTTCCAGGTGCTCAGGCAGACCCTGAGCACACACAACTGGCACAGCCTCTTACAGGCTTGCTGTAGTTCCTATCTGCTCTAGGAAAAAAATCCCTTTTTTCTCCCTCAACTCCTGCTTTTTCCTTTAAGTATTTCTTCTACTATAGTTAAAGAAAAGAGAACTGGGTAGAAACAGGCAAAGGGAAACCTGCATCTTCCACTTACACAGATCTTAGAGCCAGCTTTCTACCCAGAATTGCTCTTGAAATCTACACAGCCACAGGGGTTCTCTTAAATAAAAGCTTCCATCCAGTAAGATTAGCTCTTAGTGATTCATTAACAAGCAGCACAGCAAACTAGAATTTAACCTTAAAATAAACAGGTGAAGTGATGAAGTCAGTTTAAAAAAGAGATCAAGAAAAGCATTAGCGTTAACTTGGAGTAGAAGTGAACACTTGTATTTTAACATGCACGGCTTAAAAAAGACACTGTCAAGGACACTCAGGTGCAGCTCACACATTTGTGTCCAACCTGGGAGCCTCCCAAACTGCTCACAAGCTTTGGCCCATTAAAGCCCTGCCAGCTCTGGAGCTGCACAATTTCATGACCTCCTTATCATGCAATCTCTGGAGGTCTGCTGGCATTCAACACGCCAAGCCACAGGAGAAATCCCACGGGAAAGCACCCTTGAGCAGAAGGCAAAACGCTCCCCC
>VYZS01033489.1:21733-43429 GCA_013400695.1 Neodrepanis coruscans
AAAAGAAAGGCAGACTATGAATGATTTAGTGCTCATGAAGTTCAAGGCTACCTCAAATCCTTTAACTGATGTGATCTGATGGGTGATGATCAGACAGTAAACTACTCCAAAGTGTTGTTCCTCATCGGTTACTAAAGCACATAAAACTTCAGTGAGAGAAAAACCCAGTAACTTGCCATTACCTAAAAAACTTGTTTATAGATCTTGCTCAAGACTTTAGCACTCAGAAAAGTGCTGGTTGCTCAGCATTTTATTATTTTCTGTGGATTGGCTCTCACACATTTGTGTTTCTAGAAGAAAGTTCCCTAAGCAGTGGGTACCATCTCTCTCCATAGCACATGGGTTGGAACTAGTTAATCTTTGACCTAAGCCATTCTATGATTCTTTGAAGTAGCAGTCACTGAAATTTTCCAAATATTCTAGCTACCAAAGCGTTCCTGTTCCTGATTATGTCTCCTTGTTACCTGAGTCTGCCTTTCTTTTCTAAGCCAAGCTGAGCTTCACATTGTGAATGAGGGAAACTTGCAAAGTGAATTTTAATCTGAATTCACTGTGCTTAGTATTCCAAAATATCAGACTGATCTTACTTAAGGGAAGCCCCAATACTCCAATAATTTATCCTCTGTGCAAAGTTTCCCAAGTGGCTAATGAACCTCAGCAGAACAAAAAAAGAGGGCAGCACTGTGAAGTCCACCACTCAACTAAACCATGTTTCTAAGTGGCACACCTACATATTTTTATATATCTCTATGGATGGTGATTCCATCAGTTTCCTGGGCAGCCTGTTGCAGTGTTTGACAACCCTTTCTGCAAAGAAACTTCTCCTATATCCATTCTAAACTTTCCCTGATGCAAGTGGAGGTCATTCCCCCTTTTCCTGTCTTTGGTACCTGAGAAAAGAGGCCAACTCCCACCTCACTAAAGCCTCCTTTCAGATAGTTGTATAGAGTAATAACCTCTCCTGAGCCTCTGTTCCCCCAGGTTTAACACCCCCAGTTCCCTAAGCTGCTCCTCATCAGACTTGTGCTTCAGACCCTTCACCAGCCTCATTGCCCTTCTCTGGACTCACTCCAGCACCTCAATGTCTTTCTTGTAGTGAGGGGCCCACAGATGGACACAGGGATTCAAGGTGTGGCTTTACCAGTGCCCAGTAGAATGATTACTGCCTTGGTCCTGCTGGCCACACTATGGCTGATAAGCCAGGATGCCATTGGCCTTCTTGACCACCTGGACACACTGCTGGTTCATGTTTAGTCACTGTCGACCAGCATTGATAGGTCCTTTTCCACACATAGCTTTCCAGCCATTCTTCCCCCATCCTGGACCACTGCACAGGGTTGTTGTGACTCNGAATTTTAATCTGAATTCACTGTGCTTAGTATTCCAAAATATCAGACTGATCTTACTTAAGGGAAGCCCCAATACTCCAATAATTTATCCTCTGTGCAAAGTTTCCCAAGTGGCTAATGAACCTCAGCAGAACAAAAAAAGAGGGCAGCACTGTGAAGTCCACCACTCAACTAAACCATGTTTCTAAGTGGCACACCTACATATTTTTATATATCTCTATGGATGGTGATTCCATCAGTTTCCTGGGCAGCCTGTTGCAGTGTTTGACAACCCTTTCTGCAAAGAAACTTCTCCTATATCCATTCTAAACTTTCCCTGATGCAAGTGGAGGTCATTCCCCCTTTTCCTGTCTTTGGTACCTGAGAAAAGAGGCCAACTCCCACCTCACTAAAGCCTCCTTTCAGATAGTTGTATAGAGTAATAACCTCTCCTGAGCCTCTGTTCCCCCAGGTTTAACACCCCCAGTTCCCTAAGCTGCTCCTCATCAGACTTGTGCTTCAGACCCTTCACCAGCCTCATTGCCCTTCTCTGGACTCACTCCAGCACCTCAATGTCTTTCTTGTAGTGAGGGGCCCACAGATGGACACAGGGATTCAAGGTGTGGCTTTACCAGTGCCCAGTAGAATGATTACTGCCTTGGTCCTGCTGGCCACACTATGGCTGATAAGCCAGGATGCCATTGGCCTTCTTGACCACCTGGACACACTGCTGGTTCATGTTTAGTCACTGTCGACCAGCATTGATAGGTCCTTTTCCACACATAGCTTTCCAGCCATTCTTCCCCCATCCTGGACCACTGCACAGGGTTGTTGTGACTCAAGGGCACTATCCAGCACTTGGCCTTGCTGAACCACTGTCCTTGACCCATCAATCCAGCTTGTCCAGATCCCTCTGCAGAGCCTTCCTATTATCCAGCAGATCAACACTCCCATCATACTTGGTGTCATCTGCTAGCTGATTGAGAGTACACTCAACTCCCTCATTCAGAACATCAATAAAAATATTAAACAGGACTAGACCTACTATTGAGCCCTGGGGAAACTCACTAGTTACTGGCCCCAACTGAATGTAATTTCATTCACCACCACTCTCTGGTCCAGCCATCCAGCCATTTTTTTGTACAGTGAAGAGAATATCTGTCCAAGCCATGGGAAGCAACTTTATTCAAGAGAATGTTGTGGGAAACTGCTAAAGGCTTTACTGAAGTCCGGGTAGACAATATGTACAGCTTTTCCCTCATCCATTAAATGGGTCACCTGGTCATAGAAGGATATCCTGTTCGTCAAGCAGGATATGCCTTTCATAAACCCATGCTAGCTGGCCCTGATCCCCTGGTTGTACTGCATCTGCCATGTGATGGCATCCAAGATGACGCTCTCTGTGACCTTCCCCAGTATCAAGGCCTGGTTGACAGGCCAGTAGTTCCTTGGATCCTCCTTCCAGCACTTCTTGTAGATGGGCATCACATTTGCCAACTTCTGATTACCTCAGACCTCCCCACTTAGCCAGGACTGCTGCTAAATAATGGAAACTGTCCTGCTGAGCACTTCCACCAGCTCCTTCAGTACTCTTGGGTGTATCCCATGTGGCCCCATAGACCTGTGTGTGTCTAAGCAGTCTAGGTCATTGAGCATTTCGCCTTGGGTTATATAGGCTTTTTCCTGCTCCCCATCCTTGTCTTCTAGCTCAGAGGCCTGCATACCTTGAGAACACATGGTTTTATTACTGCAGACAGAGGAAAAGACAATGAGCAAAATTACATGTTACAAGGATAGTTAGCATAACTACTGTGGCCTCCAATCCATCTCAAAGAGATCAATCTCAAAATGTTAGAGAATACCATTGTTAACTGTGATCTTCCATTAAAGATGGATGCCTATGGCCACGTAGAATGGGCGATTAATAGAGCCTCCCTGATCCACCATTATAGTAATGTTAAATGACCTTTTATTGCTGATAGTAACCTGAATCTTCATCATTGGTCTTATCACCTGCTTTTCTACTTTATTTTACTTTTTACATGCTGCACCATTTCAGCCTGTTCACTGATTTGGCTTCACAGAGACTACAGCTATTCCCTCCAGATGGAATGTATGCAATGCTGCTGTGGACAAATACAAGTGACAGTGAACCCTGTAGAGCACTGCCCTCTAGTTTGATTTGATGTCAAATGCGTGTGCATTCAACATTTACAGTTTTTACTTTACCAAGACAGATCAATTATAGAATACTTTCCTGATGATGTTGTGAAAAAAATTAAACACTTATTAGAGTATGATACATTGGAATACGATACAGATATATGGTGTTCTTGATGAATTTCCTAACCAGCAGCTCAATTCTCTTCCACATTTTTGAGCAACAAATATTCAAGAATTTTACTAGAAGCTTATCAGCTTCACCTGGATATGCAGACATACTTTGAATAACCAGATGGTTGAAACACATAACCAGAAGGTAAAGGAACAAAGCAAAGAGCTTATAGTACGTATTTGTTATATCTATACAAGTACCATTAATATTAGTGTTAGTGACAGGAAAAAGTGTTCGAAACTGAAACAGTTTGAAAGCATTTCAAGAAACTTTTGGCAAGTAATAGTGACAGAATATTTTGTTAAAATCTATGACACATTTGAGCTCTGAGAGGAATGAACACATCAGTATGAGTATTCTCCCAGTGTCACTAAATTTTAAAACAGTAATATCCCAGCATTGTGGGGATTTGGTTTTCTGGCTGATTTCCTATGGATGACAGGATCCTGAGAGCCAACAGGCCTCACAACCCAACCCTGCCTTCCCCCAAGACCTCAGCTATTCCTGACTGTAGCTCAGAAGCCCATTTGACACAGCTCAGAGACACAGATCCCTGCTCCTGCCTGACTGTGGAACTCAATGAATGTGATCCCTACATACAGGACAATGTCTCAGCCCAGCCTTAGCTATTCCTTGTATCCAGAGAAGTGCCTGATGTCTGGGACTGGGGCTGTCCAGCCTCCTGGCCGCCAAGCTCCCACCCTGCAATCCTGCAGAGACTTTGCACCCCTGTGGAGCTGCCAACCTGTGCAATGTCTTGACAATGCAAAAGTAAAAACATAATTTTCTTTCTGGACAAAAGATTTCTCTGACTAATTTTAAAGTCAATAGCATGCAATGAAAAATGAAAAAAATTCTACATTTGAATATTGAATTCATACTTCTGTAAGAACCACAGCACTTATTTGCTCTAGCTTATAAATACATGACTAAAAGTACCAGAAATACAGATGAAAATAATGAATGGTGAAATATCACAGCTCCAAAATAAATCTGATATGACACAGAACAGAATCATAAGGCAAAGCCTTTTCCTTCCTCCTAATATTATCTCTAAAGTGGGAGAATTTACCCCATGTTTTTCTGCTCAGTGGCACATTTTTATCTGATTGACAATTCATATCAAGCACTTTCGGCTTGTTCAGTGACATCTGTCCATTTACTGCTGTTCATGATGAAAGCAATGCTATAAAAATCAGATGAACTCTATTGAAAAGGTGAAAGCTGGCACTCAAGGCAGCATATCACTTACATATGGATGTGTGACAAGACCGCAAAAGACCACAAAATTGACTATCTCAGACATGATACAATTGGGTGATAACCAACAGATAGCTTGGAAAGCATAGAGATAATCTGGAGAGGATAAGAGCATATATAAACTTCTGTTCAAGCTGATAGTGTTTTTGAGGGAATAAGTGAATCAGGCTGCAGGGCCTTGGTTAATCACAACAGGGAACCTTTAATCTGACTTGTTTCAGCTGTGGGACAGCTCAGCAAGGACAGAGATCAGAAAAGATCTTAATGCAACATTTACCACAGACTGGATGAGTGACACTAATGGCCATGCATGCTTAGCATGTGAGCAGAGTTATTACCCAATTAGGTAATGTATTATACGGATGCAAAAGATAAGGCTGACAAACAGACCTTAGTGATTAGGAAACAATAAACTTGGAGTGACAATTCCTTCTCCATCACCACTAAACTAAGTCTGCTACAGAGAGGAGTGCATAGGGTGCAATATCTGGTATCCACAATCATAAATGGTGTTTAGCCACTGAAGTTAGTTATCTGAATTTTTTTGCATTAAATGAAAACTCAGTCTCTATTATACTCTCCCTACCTTTATCTGTGCTGAATCACACTGATGGCTAGATGGTTTTTCAAAAAAAATGCTAGAACATGAGGAAGAACTTCTTGACTGTGTGGGTGATCATGCAGTGGAACAGGTTGCCCATGGAGTTTGTGGAGTCTCCCTTATTGGAGATATTCAAGAACCATCCGGACACAATTCTGTGCTGTGTGCTCTAGGATGACCATGATTAAGTAGGGAGGTTGAACCAGCTGACCCACTGTGGTTCCTTCCTGACTGATTCTGTGATTATGTGATTCTGGGATTGAGTGAAAAACTGTTTTGCATGGGGATTTTTTTAGATGTTTACCTTTTCTTTTCTCATGGTGGTATCTATTGACACAGCACACTCTCTAGAAGTCTACCTCCTCCTGATGCCTTTAAAAAATGTTTTTACAATGGATTTGGCTTTTGATTCCTGCCTTTTGCTGGATGTTCCTCTAACTTTCTTGCCTGTTTTATTATGTTTTACATTTAACTAGCAAATACTTCCAATGATGTTCGTGCTTTCTGAAAGACACCTTTTTCCTTTTAATAACTTTTCCCCATATGTTGATGTTTAGTCATGCCAGTATCCTTTTGCTTTTTCTCAGCAGTATATATTTTTCTACTGGATAAGTAGTATGTATTTTCTCTGTACCTCTGTCATGGTGTCCTTAAATATCAGCCAGAAACATCCAAAACTACACAGTTAGCCATCCAAGAGATACAAAACTGATTCTCCATTCTGTCACTCTTTGTATTTGCTCAGCTTAATGAGTGAAGAAGGATTTCATTTGCCATTTTAATTTGCACTTAAATATGGCATAACTTTGTCTAAGCTACAATTTTCTGCTGTTTTTAGCTGGGATAGAGTTAATTTTCTTCATAGTACGGGGGCTGTGTTTTGCATTTGTGCTGGAAACAGTGTTGTTAATACAGGGTTGTTTTCATTACTGTTGAGCAGCACTTGCACAGAGAAAAGGCCTTTCTGTTTCTCATCCCTCTCTGCCAGTGAGCAGGCCTGGGGGCACTAGAAGCTGGGAGGGGACAAAGCCAGGAGAGATTAATCCAATTGATCAATATCATGTTATGCTCAGCATATAAAGCTGGNCAATCATAAATGGTGTTTAGCCACTGAAGTTAGTTATCTGAATTTTTTTGCATTAAATGAAAACTCAGTCTCTATTATACTCTCCCTACCTTTATCTGTGCTGAATCACACTGATGGCTAGATGGTTTTTCAAAAAAAATGCTAGAACATGAGGAAGAACTTCTTGACTGTGTGGGTGATCATGCAGTGGAACAGGTTGCCCATGGAGTTTGTGGAGTCTCCCTTATTGGAGATATTCAAGAACCATCCGGACACAATTCTGTGCTGTGTGCTCTAGGATGACCATGATTAAGTAGGGAGGTTGAACCAGCTGACCCACTGTGGTTCCTTCCTGACTGATTCTGTGATTATGTGATTCTGGGATTGAGTGAAAAACTGTTTTGCATGGGGATTTTTTTAGATGTTTACCTTTTCTTTTCTCATGGTGGTATCTATTGACACAGCACACTCTCTAGAAGTCTACCTCCTCCTGATGCCTTTAAAAAATGTTTTTACAATGGATTTGGCTTTTGATTCCTGCCTTTTGCTGGATGTTCCTCTAACTTTCTTGCCTGTTTTATTATGTTTTACATTTAACTAGCAAATACTTCCAATGATGTTCGTGCTTTCTGAAAGACACCTTTTTCCTTTTAATAACTTTTCCCCATATGTTGATGTTTAGTCATGCCAGTATCCTTTTGCTTTTTCTCAGCAGTATATATTTTTCTACTGGATAAGTAGTATGTATTTTCTCTGTACCTCTGTCATGGTGTCCTTAAATATCAGCCAGAAACATCCAAAACTACACAGTTAGCCATCCAAGAGATACAAAACTGATTCTCCATTCTGTCACTCTTTGTATTTGCTCAGCTTAATGAGTGAAGAAGGATTTCATTTGCCATTTTAATTTGCACTTAAATATGGCATAACTTTGTCTAAGCTACAATTTTCTGCTGTTTTTAGCTGGGATAGAGTTAATTTTCTTCATAGTACGGGGGCTGTGTTTTGCATTTGTGCTGGAAACAGTGTTGTTAATACAGGGTTGTTTTCATTACTGTTGAGCAGCACTTGCACAGAGAAAAGGCCTTTCTGTTTCTCATCCCTCTCTGCCAGTGAGCAGGCCTGGGGGCACTAGAAGCTGGGAGGGGACAAAGCCAGGAGAGATTAATCCAATTGATCAATATCATGTTATGCTCAGCATATAAAGCTGGAGGAAGAAGGAAGGAGAGGATATTGGGAGTCACAATGTTTCTCTTTACAACCCACTGTTATTTATGATGGAGCCCTGCTTTCCTGAGGATGGCTGAGCACCTGCCTGTCCATGGGAAGTGGCAGATGGCTCCTTTGTTTTGCTTTGCTTGCACATGCGGCTTTTGCTTTCCCTTTTAAACTATCTGTGTATTGGTCTACAAGTTTTCTCGTTTTCACTATTCTGATTCTCTTCCACATCCCACCAAGAGTGGACTGAGTAAGCAGCTATGTAGTGCTTAATTGCCTGCTGGGGATTAACCACGACAAATGTCAAAATTTTTGGACCTTGAACGTACTTCTTCCCTTTCATTTCCCTGGTCCCAGATCCCTATACAAGCTTGCATACCTACAGCGTAGTCACCACTATAGGTGCCTAAGGATTGTGACTAATATGATAGAAGTGCTGCGCTCTGCCACGTAACATTAAAGAGGGAAAGAGGTCAAGTGCAAGGAACATTTTCTTACCCTCATAACTGTGAGCAGAGATAAGAAATTTGATTCTTCTGTCAGGAAGAAAAGTGTAAGATTTTAAGACTTCATATGGTATACTACAAAAATAGTAAGAAACAAGGAACTATGCTGGAATCTGTATCTTTGCTCTTCTGTGGAGCAATAGCTGGTATCCAGACTCATAAATGCTGTTCAGGCACTGAAGCTAGTAATCTTACTTTTTTTTCATTAAATGAAATTTCAGTCTCTATTGTAGTCTGTCCCTATCTTTGCCTTATCTTATGTTGAGTCACACTGATGGCTGGATGGTTTTCAAAAAAATGCAAGATAAATGGAGAAAAACTATAGCAATTTTCCTGTTTCTATTATCAGGAGGTAGTGAAATTGTTAAGTTTCAGTGAAATCACCATGATTTTCTCAGTAATTCCCATTCTTGCCATGAAGTTTTATGGTTATGGTTTGTGTATAATACCAGTTGGAATCTGATTTCATTTGCATGAAATTAAATCAAACCAAAGACAACTCTACTGGAGTAATGAAGCTGAAATTGGAACCTGATCTTTGTGCAATTCTTGGGTCTGCTGCTTCTACAGAGTCCAAAGGCCTTGGCAAAGACAGACAGCATTTATCATGCGCTTTTGCTAGTACAGCAATTGCAGTCCCTGAAACATGGGAATTCAGTGACTACTCCCTAATATCCATGTCCCTGGCCTACCCTACATTCTGTATCTGTGTGTGTAATGGCTGGGAGTGCAAAATAAATGGCACAGCTGCCTTCTAGAATACATTACACATGGAATTTAATTCATTTAATGACAAAAACAAGACAGATGTGTGATCTAGGGAAGGGTGCAGGACAGAGAATCAACCACATTTAAATGAGAGTAGATCTTAAGTCTCAAAGCTTTCTGTACATGCAACCAATTTTTTCACTAAAATTAAATTCTTGAATGGCTTCTGTCTTCCAGTACATCTACAATAATACTCTTTTGTCTTGCTTTCTTTGTGATGGCAGTGAATATTTTTTGTAGATAAATCGTAAAAAATAGTGTTAGATAATAAAGTTGTGTTGTTCCTCATAAGATAATATAACTAAGATTTGAATAAGTTTTCAGATTGCAAGTTGTAAGAGGTACATCATACTTTTTATCTAATAACACAGAGAAGAAAAATTTTCAGAGGAAACTAGGAACACTAATATTTCTCAATAAACCAAGACTGACAAAATATATTATTGTAAAATTACATGCATAAGTTTATGTGTCATAATTTGTTTTCAGTATATTCTAAGAATCAAATAAACAGCATACATCTCTATGCGATTCTGTTCAACCAGTGTATAATGCTAATAACAACTTCCAGTAAAAGATATTATTAGCATGTATTATTGCATTTTCCATACAAAATCCTTGAGGCATTTTTGAAGCTTCAACTACAACATGTACATCTATGTCACGTTTATTAACATCTATTTCCTTTTTATACTTTTACCAATGAGATGAAAATTATAACTCAAGTCGCTTAGTACCTAAATAAATAGCTTGATTTCATTCTTTTATTCTAAACAGTTATTGTATTCCAAAAATCTCAAATTTATATAAAACAACATACAATGTCAATCAAGTTTCATCTGCACAGAACAAAACATAGTTCCTTTTGTGAGTTAACTTCTCAGGAAGTTCTTTAGTATTGCCAAAAACTATGAAATCAATGGCATGGGTCTGGCTTCAGTATCACAAAAACTCAAGCCCCTGAGCAAACCTGCAAAAAAATTAAGCATGTGAAGTTTATGCAATATTTTATAATTTCTTGTAATGTCTGGATATAACTCTGCAATTTCTTTGTTTTGCATGGATGTAGCATCCCTCTGAATCTTAATCTTGCATTAAAAAAAAAATTATAATTTCAATTCTGAAAGAGAACATGGTCCTTTCCTCCCCTGCTTCCCCAGTTTACATAGAAAGCATCTCACTGAGAAATGTACACATCAGTACAGCAAAACTTCAAGGGATAAGCTGATATATATATGGGAGTATAGAAGCTTACTGTAGAAACAGTCTTAAGAGTCAATCTGTTTTTCTAAGGAGTTTCAAATAAAGCCAACATTTTGTACTGCTTCCTAAGAAGAAAATAAAGCAAAGAATCCATTATAATTTGGATGGTTTTGTTTTTTTTTCATAAAAGCATTTTACTCATCTAAATAAAAATGCCATTCCCTTTCTAAATTTTTTGAGGAAGATAAATATGTCACATGTCATGGTATTACTACTGAATTTTGAATCTCCTCACAGTACTTACTGTAATACCGCAAATATCCAAATTCTTCGGAGCAGGATAACTGCAATGTATTTAATGGACTAATTGCTACTAAAGCTGAAGTATTTCTAGATTTTACCAACAGGAGTGTTACACCCGCTGAAATTTTAGCTGGACAAAATGACAACTCCTTCCACCTTAGTCAAGATTACCAAAAGGCCTCAGCGTGCTGAGAAATTTGGGATCTATATATCCCAGTTTTCACCTCTCACTTTAAGAAAGTTATCTGCTTCTGTTGCTGGGTTTACAGTCTGGCCACAAAATAGCACAATGGAGGCAACACCTTAGGTATTATATATTTATAATAGCAAAATAAGAAAGCCCTTTTTTTCAAACAGCTTTCTGCTGAATTTCGTCATGAACCAAGTCAGAGAAATTCAGATAAAAAAGTCCAGAAATTCTGAACTCCAGTGTTTCACCATTTTTTAAATATTACTGTCTTGTTTTCTCCTATTTTTATCATAGCATTATGTCCTAACGACAGTAACAAAGAGGTGGAGAAAAGAAGCTGGCTGTAAAAGGAGAACCCTTAGGGTAAACAAGCAACTAAATTTATCTGTCATGACAAGACGGAACCTAAGGAGGAAAACACCCAGTAATTTTTCTTCTAAAGTTTGTACACAAATACCTAAAAAAACCTGGAGAAAGTAAAAGCAGAATGCTTTAGCCAAAAAGCTGTGGGATATTTCTTAGATTTCTTTATAGAAGAAATTAATCTGAAATCTTTGTTTAGCTCAGGTTTTCTGTGGTCTATATTTAAAAGCTACACAAAGAACAACTGTACACTCACATCAACTGCTATATGTAGCTTCCATGCTGAAATTGTCAAATTCAAACTAATTGTTAGAGTCTCTTCCCAAATATTTTTCACATCAAATTTACAGCTATGAACAGAATCATTTGTTCTACTTCTCCCACAACAGATAGCATCTCCTGTTGGCCATGAGAGCATTTAAATTCTTTTGGAAGAACTGTTTTCCCTACGACATATGCAAGAATTACAATAGTGCTACTTAAGACTTTATGCAATTCAACTACTTGATAAAATCAAAGGAATGAACAAATGATACAAAAAGAAAAACTTATCATGTAGTTTAGATTTTCCTCCAAAAAAAGCCACCCTTAAAATTTAGAAAAATTCTGGATTTCAAAAATATGTTGCATAGACTGAGGATATCCTTTATTCAATCTTTGTCCTAAGCAGGTTTCGTTGTTTCATTTAAAATATCACTCATGTCATTGTGTGTTCTGATGTTGCTAACATTCATTATTGAAATGAAACACTTTTTATTGAAAAGCACACTTCCTGTCCCTACAGGCTTTCTCCTCAGTAAGACAAAGAGACTTAATGAGGTTTTCTTGTAAACTAATTCTACTAATAAATGCATGAACTGAGAACAAGAAAGAAATTATGAGAGACTGCTGTTCTTTATTTTCTGAGTCTTCCTTTCCAAACAGTATATTCCCTTTAGTCCTCAAATGCTGCGGTCCCATGAAAGGCCACAGACTTCAGAAACACAAAGGCTTCACAAATTTCAAACAGGTAACACCTATTTTCGTTCTCATTCTATAGACAGTAAAAGAACCACAATGTTATTTCAGGTTACAGGTGTAAATGACAGTAGAAATATAGAAGAATGTCCCTTACATACAAAAGTGAGATACTGGCACAGACCACTCCTTGTTATGAGACTCAGAAAATGGAATTAAACAACACATACAACTGCTGCTTGTGAGGAGGTGTGAAGCAGCCAGTTTCCTACTACACGGATGAAAGACAAATTCTACAGAAAGCTATGTTCTGCAGGAGAAAACAAACACTGCAAGAAAAAAACAAATATATTCTTCTAAAACAGTCAGGTGCATGTGTGAGTTACCATGTTTCAACAGTCAATCTACTTCAATGTGCATACGGAAATAGAAGCAAAACAAGTTACTATCTATGCCATCATTTCCCATCTTACCAGCTAATGAGACATGGAAAAGTATAAAACAGTATCAGACAAAGACAGTCCAGACAAGCTATTATATTCTGCAAAATGTTTAAGCTCACAGAAGATTCAATTGCTTCTCTATGTATTTTTTGTGTTGTACATTACTAAAATGATGTCCAAAGGTCCTTTCCAATCTCTTCTATTCTGCAATTCTCTGATTATTAGTAGAAAATAGGATAGAAAATAGTAGAAAATAGATCCCTGCATATTTCTTTATATGATTCCTTACTATAACATACAGCATTATCAGACAGCAAATCAAGTGCTGATGTTCCCAGCAAAAAATGCAGTCAGTGGCAAAAACTAAAAATGGAGCGATACAAACAGCAGTTCAAACAGTTCCCAGTTGAGGTCCCTCTCATTTTAAGCCCACAATTTTCCCAAAATAGATGATATAAAAGATACAGATAAGGGAGAAACAACCAGATGCTGGACATATAATTCCAACAAATCTTCATCTTTGACATAAAAAGAATTCATACAGATGTCATAGCTGAGTGCTTTGCAAGTTTTAATGCCTTTGGCTCTTTATCCCTATGACAAACTGAATTATTCTTAAGTGCCTGTTTTCTACTGATCTGGGAAAATTATTTAAAAGGAGAAGGGTGGAGGGATACAGACAAGCTGTAAAAAGAGTAAAAGTTAATTTTTCGTTCCTAGTTGATGGAACATGGGTTTCTCAAGAACTGGTTCCACGAAACTATAGAATACTAGACTTACTGTAAAAGGTACTTCTTATTTTTCATAAATTATCTCTAATGCCATAACATTAGGGAAAAAATCTTCACAGAAAGAGTGACTGGTCATTGGCATGGGCTGCCCAGGGAGGTGGTAGAATTGCCATCCCTGGAAGTGTTTAAAAAAAAGACTGGATGTGGCACTTAGTGCCATGGTTTAGTTGATGGTTTAGTTGATGGGGTTTTAGGTAATCGGTTGGACTTGATGATCTCAAAGGTCTTTTTCAACCTTGTTAATTCTATGAAAAATACTACATTCTTCTGCATGACAAAGTCAAAACACAGACGTTTATGTCCAACTATGACATACATTTTCCCCATGCTAATTTAGGCTTACACTCTAAAAAAAAGCTTACACTCAGATTACTGTTTTATACTCTTTTTGACTGTGACAAGCAACTCTTGTCCTACTAATATCTATCCACAATAGTTTTAGTAAAGCAAAAAATCAGGAGGATAAGAAAGTTAGTTTAGAACACACAGAAAATACTATGAACTTTTTGTATGGATTTTTCAAAACAAGCAAGACAAGTTTCTTATCTTTTAGCTTGATTCTCAAGACCTTTCAGTCCTTGTTCCGGCAGTGCAGTTCTTTACTGAATACAGAAAGTCTGAGTCTGCTTCAAAGAGGCAATTAGCATTGCTTCCTACTTATTTCCAAGCAATACTTGTGCTTTTTAGATACAACATTTTGAGGAAACTATTTGTACAGATCCGTGCAGCTAGCCTTGTTCTAAAGCAGCCCTAGCTCAGCTCAAAATATTGCAAATATTGGGATGGATTTCTTTTCACAGAAGAAAAGGCACAAATTGCTCCCTTAGAAAACCAAAATTAAAATGATGATTTAGCTATCCAATCCTCAACACCACTGGGGAAGTGTGACCTTTGCTATCTACCTCTCAACCAGTTAGGTCTTTCCTTCTGACATAAACAGTCGCCTCAACTTTTCATCAGATTGCCTCTTGTAAATGAACAAATGGTATAGACATTCTAACCCAGAAATATCTCTGCTCTGCTTCACGCAGTCGTACCTCAGTCGTACCTCAGTGGTATGGATTAGACTGAGGACTGCCCACAGTGCCTATATTTTCCTTTCATCTTTTGCAATAAGATTCTCCTGGACTCCTATAGCAGGGACCAGGAAGGTGCTTGAGCACTTCCCTCAAACTCTGCACTCTGCAGATATGTCAAATGGCTCCAGGACTCCAATGCTGGCAAAAAGTGCATCTGCCTAAAAGCCAACATTTCTCTGGGTGTTTACCAGCACAGAACATAAGCTTTCAAATAACCTTTTTAGACTAGACGTGAAGGTTCTCCTCACCACAAATAAGGTTATTTCTTTTCCTTGAATAAACTAGCACTTCATATGTAATTTTTTTCTGGTAAAACTAAGCAACTTCTTGCAAAGGGCTAACGTAAGCTAAAGCCAAACATATAAATTCAGGAACATGTTGTTCTGACAATAAAATATTGCCACAGCATTCAAAACAAATAAATCAGTACACTATTTCCCCAATTAAGATAATTTTGTTATACAATTTGATTCAGCTGGTACCATACTAGATTTTCAGTCTTTCGTAAGGTTTCTCTTCTCCTTAATAGCAAAATAATTTAATTCTGATTAAATAATTTTGGTGAAGGTACAATTCCTGTATTTGTTCTCTGATAAAACAGGAGTTGGAACCACATTGACTTACAATCTCAGGCTTATCTAATCTCTGTGATGTATTCATTTGCAACTCTGGGTCCCAGGATGACCAAAAGGATCATGCAGTACCATTAGCAATTCAGTTACTTAAAATCATGAATTCTTCAATAATGGGGAGCAGTTATGTGTATGCTTCTACTTCCTGCTCATGTTGCTCCTGTGTTCATTGTCTTTTTTTTCCAGTATTTCAGTGTTGAGGAACATATTTAGTGCAGATAGCAGGTAGCTCAGTGTTAAGCTCCAGGTGGGAGCACAAGACAAGAGCCTTGAACTCCTGATCCTTCTAATAACAGATGACACAAAGACTGGTGGAACCAGCCAGGTGGAAGAACACTAGGAGACACAGCAAGAGCAGAAGACCCATGAATAAATGACTCTATGGAACAAGACATCTGAGACTCTGCCACAGGAAACCTGGGGTCAAGCTAGTATAGAAACCTGGTCTGATTGTGTGAGCAGGGTGTGTAGGAGTCAAGAGGGGACCTATCAGGTCACTGGGTCCACCCACAAAAAAGTTAGGGTCTCTGGCATTGGAAGTGTCACTGCCAGGAGACCTGTGAATGGTCAGACTGGGAAGTTGCCTCAACATCAGTTTAACACAGATTCTCTGTTTCACTCCAGAGGGATTCTGATGAGAACTTCCCTACAACCTCTACTAACTTAAGTTACGAGCACATTAGGAGTGTCATGAATACACAAGTAACTAAATACCCACACAACATTTAGTGGCACCCTAATATTTGATAAAAACAAAGAAGTTTGAAGACCAGGCAGGATTACATGTGCCAGTAAAAAAAATTAAACTGATCCACATTATATCATATTCTAGCTAAGGTATTAATGAACTTTGGTAAATCATTTTAATCACTTGAAATTTTTCAAAGTTTTGGCTTTGTTCATGTGCAACACAATTTAACAAATCAATAATCAGCAAATCGCACTTAAGAACCTTTACAGATTTTTACGATTGTTCTGGATTAAGGACTAGGACCCCTTTTATATGAGACAAAAACCAATTAGAGTCAACACCAATTTATTATGCAACATATATATTTTTATATATATTTGTACATATTATGAGGGTATGTATAAATATTTAAATTAAAAGAAAAACCAGGGAACAGAAATCACAGTATAACTAAGAAACCAAACAGAAATCAATACAAAAGAACACTTTTTATCCCTATGCTCTGGTATGCAGTGATGTCCATGGAGCTGCAGCGGGCACTGGCGGCTCCTTGGAGGCAATGGGTGTGCAGTGGCTCTGTCGTGGCTGCTGGGGGCATTGCGGGAGCCCAGACTGTGGTGAGGAGGCAAAGACCAGTGAAGGGACGACACAATGTCTCTCCTGGGACACTGGAAATTGAGGGGAGGTGGAGGAAAAATCTGGGAACTGATGAGAAGAGACAGCGTGCTGCCAACTACCCACCACAACCTGCCACAGACTGCTGGATACGTGGAGTTCTGTCCACTGCTGGCAACACCAGGGCTCTGACCACATTCTTCAACCTTTGCGCTGAAAAGAGGGTGGGATATCTGGCGCCCGGCTGTTATAAAGGGTTCTCTATTTCTGGTTTTCTCGTGTCGTATGTTCCAGTGTGCAGGGGCTCCCATTGGCCAGCAATCCATCATTGCATAGCACTGGGGCTCGGCATGAGGGGCAACATGGCAGTGGCCACTGTTCCCCAAAGCCACTTGGGGACCATGCCACCATTTCCCGCTGAGGTGCCACCGCTGTCACCAGCAACAGGCACCCTCCGCCTCACTGTCTGCGCTGCCTGGTGAGTAGCGCCCTGCAACCAGCCAGCTGTGGCTCCACAGCCACCCGGCCACCCACCAGTGACCACTCCTGTCCAGCCACGGGACCCCAAAATACTGTGAGGTCTGGCCCCTCCACTCCAGGGCTACCTGCAGTACCACTGGTCCCAGCGCCCCCACTTCACCAGCCCCCTCCATGGGGCACAGCTGACTGACCTAGCCACCAAGCCCCATCGCCACAACCTACCTTTGTCTCTGCACTGCCACTGCTCACAGCCCATGGCCCTGCGCAGCCTGCATCCCTCACTGGCAGTGAGGCAGTGAGGGCAGGGGTGGCACAGCCTGGCCTACAGGATGAGAGAGGATGTTCTGCCACCTGGGGCCCTGGGAACCCTCCCAGAGCCCATGGTCCAGGCCGGCCCGCACAGACTGTAACCCCCCACACTCTCCTGACTCACCGCATCCCACCTACAAAACAAGGGGGAAAAGTTCAAAAACAAATTATTACAACCATAATAATGATTAAGGAGTACTTGAAGATTACTCGTGTTAATACTTTAATTTCCCAACTATTCAGATGCTCAGGCAATGAATGTGGCTGTGGATGGGTATGAAGGTATCACAGAGTCTATACGTGAAGTAAAAGTAGTTTCTCACTACTTGTATCACTTTACCTCTGCAGTTAATGCATTTCATTTACTGTTTTAGTACTTACTTAATCTTTTCTAGACTCTTCTAGACACCTGGTTTCTTTTTGCTTTGAACAACCTAATATTATAAACAATCTAACCTCAACACTTTTCAAGACAAATTACCTCCTGCTGTATCACAAAGTTCAGTGACATTAAACTTCCAAGAATAAAGTATATCTGACGATGTATAAATGAATATGATTTAATCAAGTAAGATTAACTACAATTTTGTGTTTGTCTTTATACATATAAAGGTTTTCACACTTAAACAAAATCACAGCTTAAATACATGGAGAGCACAGGGGGCTCTTTTTCTGTAACAACAGCAGATACCTAATATAAGTAATTAATCCAAACTCTTGCCTTACACACACATTCCATGGCTGTTTGCTGTTCCCTTACCATCCACTCTAGGGACTTGCACCATGAGAGCTCTCAAGTTCTTCACCTTCCAAGTAGAAGTAATGGGAGAGGATGCCTGGGAAAAATTATCACCCTGGGAATAAGTATCATGTGTTTTGACCAAGAGCGGACTACAGATTGCCTCTTAAGCACCAAGATTACTTTTGTTCCTGTAAGTAGTAAGGAATATTGGCATTATTTACCAGTGAGTATTTGCCCAATGAGTTCTATTGTTTCAACTAGATTAGATGGAAATGTTGTGCGTATTGCTGAAAGTGGCACTAGAGCCACTCAGCCAGGAAATTTAACTAGCATTGGTAGCCCCACCACCAGCAGACGTTCAGGATACATGAAGCCTCTGAAGCCACCCTCCTCAATGGACAGACTGATCTTTGAAGGGACGTGTCGTGGGAAGTGATGATTAGACAACAACCATTCTGTGTCCAGCTTCTTCACTACAATGAAACAACAACAAACATTGACAAAAAGAAATAATTATGTCGGAGACTACTAACCAGAGTATGTGAGGGGTATTCTGAAAAAATTTATGGAACGACTGATTCTGCTTCTAATTCTGCTGTGGTACATCTGCTACTTGGAAAACTTTGCACAAAGCATAAAGGTCTTCCCTTAAATTAGATCAGTCCAAAACTTTGAAGTACTAACCATAGTGAAATCAGACTTAAATTTACTTTGCAAGTTTCCCTCATTCACAATGTGAAGCTCAGTTGTATGGTTTAGCAGGTTCAATAAACAAGGAAAGGTAATCTGCAACAGGAAGGCTTTAGTAGCTAGAACATTCGGAAAATTTCAGTGACTGCTACTTCAAAGAATCATAGAAAAGCCTGGGTTAGAAAGGACCTCAAAGATTAACTAGTTCCAACCCATGTGCTACGGTGAGAGATGCTACCCACTTCTTCTAGAACAACAAACGTGTGAGAGCCAACCCACAGAAGAGAATAAAATGCTGAGCAACCAGCACTTTTCTGAGTGCTAAAGTCTTGAGCAAGATCTATAAACAAGTTTTTTAGGTAACTGAAAAGTTACTGGGTTTTTCCCTCACTGAAGTCTTATGTGCTTTAGTAACCCATGAGGAACAACACTTTGGAGTAATTTACCAGCTGATCATCACCCATCAAGTCGCATCAGTTAAAGGACTTGAGGTAGCCTTGAACTTCATGAGCACCAAGTCATTCATAGTCTGCCTGGGTATAAATAGCTTTTGGGGAGGCCTTTCAAAAGCAATTTACCGTATTGCAGATTAAACACCTAATCTGCTTCCCCTGTGACTGGTAGCTACTGTGCTATTGGTGCTGTGGGCACCAAATTTCCTTTTCTCAGTTAACAAATTAGTCACTAAATCCTTTTCCCATCCCATTTTATCCAGCCCTCATTTTTCCTCTCCTTTCTTCCTCCTCTTAACAAGCTAATGTATTTTACTGTCCCTATTTCTAACAAGAGCTCTTCTGTCAGCCTCTGAGCTCAATTTCTTGCCACTCATCTAGATTTATTTTGTAATTTTCCTGGGAAAAGTAGTCTTCTGGATGACTGGGTAGAACTTTAAATAATCTTCTGGATTCAGGAGCTTGAAAGACTCATATTACATCCCTCTCTATAACCTGTGCTCTGAATTTTAATTTCCTGATTTACTCTAATCTGGTTGTATTCAAATGTCATTGTTAAGAAACCAGATAATTTTACTGGCAATTTCATTTTTGTGTCTTTTTTTTTTTTTTTTTTTTTATCAAATGTCATGCTGCCTCAATGGCTTCTAAAGAGAGAGTCATGGAAGGCTCTCACCAGTTGAATTTAAATACAATATTCATTTAGTGTCAGATCAATTTTCACTTATCTCAAAACCAATCTTACTTTTTCATTAAGTTGCACTAGGGGAGGGTTTTATTGGATATTAGGAACAATTTTTTTCACCAAAAGGGTTGTCAAGCACCGGAACAAGCTGCCTAGGAGAAGTTGAGCTATCACTCCTGGAGGTAGTAAAAGACAATGTACATGCGGCATTTGAGGACATTGTTTAGTGGTGGACTTGATAATGTTATGGTATTGGTTGGACTCAATGTTCTTATAGCTGTTTCAAACGAAATGCTTGTCCATTTCTATGATTCCTGAAAATGTAGATTTTTCTTGTTGAATTATGCAGCTGATCCTGAGGCATCTGTCTTGACAAGTTCTTCCTTTAAGTTTAGAGAAGCTTTAAAGTAAAAACAGTGGAGGAAATGAAAAGAAACATCTTGTGAAGTCACTGCTGTAGGTGGAATCAATGTGAACATCTTTGCTAAAGATTAATAGCACTGCATAAAAGCACATGGAAAGCAACTGTAGGGCAGATCCTAAGGCTCTCCTCAAGAGTTAATGAACTATATCTTTTATTTGCTTGAAAATATGAGTATCAGGAGAGCAAAACTTTTTTAGCAATCTCACTTGCTAGTCCTTCACATTGTATGTTCCTTGGCAAAAAATCCTCATAAAAAAGAAAACTTAATGAAATGAAATGTCTGCCAGGCTCTTCCGTAAGACCAAGTACAGACAAATGTGGTAAAACCACTCTGGCTTCCTATTTTATTAAATAAATTATTTCACATCAGAACAGACTATTTTATGTGAAGGTCTGCAAAACCACATTAAGGTTATGGGAATGAAAAAATTCCTCTGAGCTGGTGCAAGCTGAATGGCATCTCTCTCCAGGAGGCTACTTACTGTGGCAAATGCTTTTTACAGCTGAAGAAAATCTGAAAATCATTGCAGCTCACTGTACCTATCTGAAAACAATGAATAAAACAAAATTTCTACAACCTAATTTAGCATTGAACTGGACAGCATGACAACAGCAGGCATGAACAAAGGCTTGGGCTCCTTTCCACAGGAGTCAGAGCACTGCAAGCTAATTTTATATTTGCAAACACAACAAAAGTTTTAGCCTGGAGAGAGTCCTATCAAAGACATGGCACTGAGCCTCAAGCTTTATGTCAGATTAGGCAAGAGAACTGGATTGCTCAGCATCTTGTAGAACTGATGTCTTTTGAAGAGGTGAAGCCCTGAAACAATAGTATGTATCTCTTATGGGGTAACTGGGGAAAAAAGGAGGGGTGTCTCTTAAAACTTTGTCTTTTCCTGAGAATGTAGAACAAGAGAAGCGGGTGGACCCCACACTGGTGCCTCGTGGTGGGCAAGGATGGTGCCACTTCAGCTGGCTCCCTTGCCCATCCCACACGTGGCTCAGAGTGCACATGGAGTGGGCATCGCCTTGGCGATGCAGTGAGTAGGGGCAGGTGGGGTGGGTGGAGGCAGCAGCAGCAGCCGGGGTGGCGGAGTGGGGGTGCCGCGGCACAGAATGGGCCCACAGTGGCGGGCACAATGGCTGCACCGGCCGCCTGGGGCCACAGCCAGGGAGTCACCTCACAGGCGGTGCCGCCAGTGCCCCAGGCCCCCCAGGTCGCCACAGCATTGGTGGTGAGGTGGACAGCAGTGGTGGCCCCTCCCACGGCAGGCAGCGAATGCTGCCCCAAGCGTTTTGGGAGCAGTGCTGCCATGTTGCTTCATGATGGGGTCTCAGAAAGCAGGTGGTGCCCCAGCGTCATGTGAGAAGTCGGGCTGCCAACCAATGGAGAACTGACACGCACCGGAAAGGAAGCGTGAGAACAAACGAGAACAGACACCTGTAAAAGGGGCAGAAATGTAAGTCTTGCCCTCTCTTGGTGCAGGCACCAGTGTGGCGTGACCACAGCTCAGGCAGTGCCGACAGAGGCTCCATGCAGTGGCGACAGCAGTGTGGTGTCTCTT
>VYZS01033496.1:0-19136 GCA_013400695.1 Neodrepanis coruscans
ATAATAATAATAATAATAGTAAAGTTGCTTCCCACCCACTGACTGAGCAGTGCACAGCGCCTCCCAGACAGCTGCCCCCAGTTGATATACTGGGCATGATGTTCTTTGCTGTGGAATGTGCCCTTGGTCAACTCAGGTCATGTCTGGTCTGGCCATGCTCCTTTGTAGCATCTTGTGCGTCTCCTTACTGGCAGAGCATAAGACACTGACAAATACTTGACTCAGGGTAAATATAGTCAAAATATCAGCGTGTTATCAACATTCTTCTCACACTGAATCCACACCAGCTACTAGGAAGAAAATTAAGTCTATCCCAGAAAAAAACAGGACAAACAATATCCAAGAATTTCTTCCTTGCTAAAATTCTTCAAGGATTATTTAAATAGAAGTAATTGTAAAAGTATTGTCCTTATTTGTCAACTGAAGAGATGGCTACAAAATGTTCATAGACATTTCCCTTAGTCCTAGTGCTTACTTAGTTTATAGAGTAGTGAATATACTTAAGTCTTCTAATCAAAATCCTGCTGAATTACTGAAGAATTTGCCAAGTACATGAAAAATAACCCCAGGATGAGAGAATTTTTTGCCTTTTTTTTTTTTTTTTTTTTTTTTTTTTGGTAACATGGGATTTTATCCTAAATCTTCATATCTCAAAAGAATATCAAACTGGTGGTTGTACTACCCAAGGATAGTGGAGCCTGTCAATATTTTGTCTTTAAAATAGTTCATTTGGCAACTATTCTAGATTTTTGACATCCAAATAATTCTTTGGAAATGGAAAAGTTATTCTTACCTGTAGTTTTCCAAGCTAACATTCTCTTGAGTTGTGTTCTCATGAGATTTTAAATTTTTTTCTTTTCATTTTTCATTATAATTACTATATATAATGACTAGAAACAGATTTTTATTTCATAAGGACAAGTTTTTCTGTATGCACTAAAATTGCATGTGCATAGAGAGTTTTTAAGGGCAGTGATGTATCCTTACCAAAGAATACATGATTTTTTTCATTATTTGTTTTTTAATTTTAAGGCCCCTGACCGACCTGCAGGTGGGTATTAACATGGTAAAACACTATTACTAATTGAAGAGACCACCACTTACAGAACACTTACAAGCCAAGCTTAATTCTTGGTATGTATTAAATTAGGAGGATTTAGGCAGCTTATCCCAGGACTAAATTCGTGAAGACCCGAAATGTAAATAAACCCTATCAGCTTTCTCTTCACCATTACTTCTTCAAAAGTACAAAGAAATTATCTAGTTACTTAGCATTACTGGTTTAACAATTCTAAATGCAAGCATGTACTTTGGGTCTTGGGTAGGATCTTGGAATGCTGATTTCTTTGCTATCTCACCGACTTCTGCAGAGATCAATTATGCCCAGATTTTCCAAAGACTATTTATTTGCTTGGCTCTGATCACAACACCAAACATCCTTGAGAACATCAGCTTCGCAGAAAGAGTAGCAAATGGAAAAAAAAAAAAACCTGTAATGATGCTAAATGTTAAATATGCTGCAGACTGGCTCATGTATAAGTAGGAGTGCAATATAATATTTATGAAGCATGTACACATGAGTTAGAAATAAAAGATTTTTTTGTTTTACACCACAGACTAACTGGTACACATGAAGAAAAATACAGTTTCATGTTCTGAATACAATTTCAAGATCAGAAAATAAGAGAAAATAATTGTATTCAACAGCACAACATGGTATGCAGTTCCATTTTTTTGGAACATGCAATTGGGGAACATATTCAGAAAAACAAAATAAAACAAAATGCTATGTAAAATTGCATCTGTGAATCCAGTGAACAAACTTCATGTCTAAAAAGGCCAATCACAAGGTTTAGAATATCTTCATCTCTACTACATCTCCCCAAGAAGGTCTGCCTGCTTTGGAGAGGATATAGTGACAAATTTCATGCTTTGAAACTGTAATGCATTAGCATTACTTTATATCTGTCACACTCCTAAGTGTTCACTTGACCGCATCTAAGCTAGATTTATTCTCTGAGAAGAAGTGATAACTTAAATTCCTTCATGATATCTTTCAGGTTCAGAATGACTGATTAATTTCTTTATGTTTTGCAGAGGTGGAGTAGATCACAGACCCTCTAAAAATGTTTTAACAGCAAACTTCTAGGATAAAGAATGGTAGGTGTCGCTAATGATTTTCGCTCAGTACTAGTTCAAAATAGTTTTCTAAACTATTAATGAAATAGTGATCAGTGTTGTCCTTCAGAACTTCTGTCTCCAGCAATGGAACTTTAACAGAAGCAGCTGGAGCTATAGTACTAAAGGAAGTAAAAGCACTGCGCGTATCAGCATAAAACCTACTGGCATTCTGCAAGTTTTCTAGAAGTAGCTGTCAGAGGAAAATACTCTGGAGGCTGCACAAGGATAGAAGACAAGAAGAGAGTTTATTGCTGCTACTGTTTGCCTTAGGAGTGAAAACAGCACTTGGGTATACTTTAAAATAGGATTGCTACATTTTGTTGACTGGCTGTCTAGGATATGTGAGCTGGCTACAAGCGCACTCCTTAGGTACCAGAAGCAATGATAAACTGTAACAGGTGGAGACAACCAGGACCAGGTAAGTAATATGGGCAACTGGAAAGCTGCTGGAAAATATACTCATCTGTTTAAAACTCTACACTAGACTTCAGCACATAATTCAAGCTTGAATTACACATATGTGCAGAATTCAGGTTTTCATCTCAATGGCCTGCTCATAAGATGACAGAGTATGTAAGTGTTATAGCTGCTTCATAGCACTCGAAAGCTTATTGCCTCTGGAACACTGGAGTGATGTTGATCCACCTGTAATCTGAAAGGCAGTGCTGTACCTGGGTGCTTTCTGCTTGTCATGGTTACCAGAAGTGTTAAAAATTCCTGGGAAATTACAGCGACCAGATTTAAGTGAAACATTTGGTTTTTCTATTAGTCCAAGGTTAAAGTGAACATATTGTACATATAATATCTTGTGTACTTTTAACTACACTACTACTATTTTATGCAATAGTGGAAAAGAAGTTTAGGGAAAATGTTAATGGGTTTTTTTAACAAATAATTTTTTGATATTTGTTTGAGGGTTTTTTTTGAGTTTCACAAAATCTTGCTGCAAAATTGACTGTATATTTTATATATTATGTGAAATTATATTAAAATTGCTTTTGGTAGCTATGTCCTATGCAAAAGCTTAATTTGAATTCCAGAAGGGAGACAAATAGGTCTGTGGGACCTGGGAGAGTAATTTATGAACTGTGTCAGGTTTCTTGTCAAGTAAAAGCAATTGCTAAGAAATGAACAGAGAAAATCTATCTTAAAATCAAAATGTATGATGTTAGCTCCTATCTAGTAGGACTTGGTTCATAAGCAAAAGTCTAGACCTTCCAAAAACCAGAAGAGGAGTTAAACAGTCCTAAACATTGTTAATTGGCTTCCAGGCAGTTGCCACACAGTAATCTACCAAAGGAAAACAGTAATAAGTTCTGAATAACCCTGTAACTAAATACTGAACCTGAATAGCAAGAAGCTATAGCAAGAGCAAGAGTATACTTATTTTCACTTCACTACCATTCATCTGTACTTCATTCAACAGTAAAGTATAAACCGTGGCTTTAAAAAGGGTTCTTACAATCCTACTGAAAGAATTGAAATGGGCTTCATTTTGTCTTGTACTATTACTCAGGAATCATATCCACCATCTGTCACAAATGCAGTATTGAGCAAGCCATACTATTCTAAGATCACAAGAACTGATTTTCAGTATTTGCCTAAGAAAAGAGACAGAACAGAAAAAAGTAATCATAACTTGTCATTGAATACAAAACATCCAATCCGTGTTAAGATCTAGATTTGAGTGGAGTATATCAAAGATATCAATGTGAGATGTGATGATTATAGTATTAATAACAAATGCAACTTAAACTGGGTATCACTTCACAAAGAATAATCTAAAAATGCTAAAGAAATTACATGGGAAAAAGAAGGCTAAAATATCTACACTACAGTATGTGATAAATTTACTTACATAACTCAAAGGGTAAACAGACCACATGCTTGCTATCTAGGCATTTCTTTAATATAAATAATAAAATTATTCCTTTGTACATTTTCTTCATCTCTTAGAGTAAATATAATATAAAAATATATATTTTAATAGATATTTATAATTTTTTTTTTCTAAAGAGACACTGGGTACTGGAAACACATGCTTGATTTTATGAGGTTTTAGGAATTTAAGGATGCAGGAGAACATTCCTAAACATTTGTATTTTACAGAGTTCTTTACTTCAGAATACCTCCTTTTTTTTTTTTTTTNNNTTAAGATTTTCACTTTGTCATTGTTCAGCTATGAAATGGTGAATCTATGCCTTTTGTCATACTGGAATTTATGCACTGCAAGCTGAGTTATAATTACTTTTATTTTGTTTGTGGTTATGCTGTGAATCAAATTAAGGTTCTCTTCCTTCTTGTTAGCACCACCATGCAGATATACATAATGCTGAATTTGACATGACCAGAGCCTCCTTGAGTTTAGTTGCATCATTGGTATTCTAGATGGAAACTTTTATTGTGACAGCCAGAAATACACAAAGTAACTGCCCAGTCCATCACAATATTTCTCCATAACTACCCAGCATTTGCAGGCTTCCAGAAAGTTTACATCTTTAGGGATATATAACAATGAAAGAAAACAGATAGCAAAAGATGTTTCTAAATCATGTATATTTAAATGATAAAGTGTTAAATAATATATATTCTTTTGAGAACAAATATATTTGTGTATTGACGTATTTACAGCTCTATCCTGTCCTGATATAGGGAAGGACTGCAGTAATTCTCATTTCAACCTGTCACTTTAGATTTCTGCAGGAGCTGACCCATTTAAGCTGCCAAAAATGGCCAACTGAAAGAGCATAGGTGTTTCCAATGACCACTAGCTCTGCAGTTTCCAGTCTGGCAATGGAAGACAATGGTCCAGGTAGCTTTATGGGGGGAGCAACATTTGTTGTAATAGACCATTTTTGTGGGATACGTAGCTGCCTTTATAGGGGACGACTAATTTATCATCAGAGGGCAGAACAACTCAGGAAAATAATAGTATAAGATGGTGAAGGTGATACCTGTTTAATTCAGATATTAGTTGTTACAGAAAAATAATGTTGTGGAGTATATAGAAATACATATATATATATCAGTGCCTGACAAGAAAGGGTTTGAGATTTTTTTTTCAGCATAGTAGTAGATGGACTTACTCAGATGGATAGTCTACACTCTGACTTAAAGCACTGAGTATCTCATATTGCTTTGAGAAAACTCATCTCTTTCTGAGACTGGGATGCTGCATTTCCAGCTCTACAATGTAGCATTTTAAACACCACAGACACATTGAGAATTTGTTTGTTTTATGATTACTCTACCTTTAACAGCTGAAAGTCATTTAGTATATCAAAATACCATGATTTAGTTGACATTTTGCCTTTGAATAATTTTCTAGGATAGTTTATTCCAGAAAACACACAAGTTGTTGCTGAAAACAACACTAAATTTTGTTGTGTTGGATATTGGTACAGCTTGCTGGCAAAGTAGATCTTAAATGCTCATCCAGACCTGGTCTTTCTACCACCTGTTTGGAAAATGTGATCATCTGAAAAATTCTTTTATCCCATATACTTTGTCTTAGAACACTTACACATTATTAAATCAGGAAACAGATTAATTTCAAGGGGTGTTCAGGTAAATCCATCAGTGTTTCATTAATTTGGCGCACTATTCCAGTCATCCTGAACATGAGGGAGAATTTTGTTTGTTTTGCAAGGTGTTCTTCATTTTTGGATGAAGCAGAAAGTGGAGAAGAAATTGTGTTGAAAATGTGTGTTAGAAACTGGAAGATAAGGTTATTAGTTCTTACATGCATATGAACTTCATAATTAAGTATAGAGTCCTGAAATACTGACATTATAACATTTCTGAAAGATCTCTTTCTAGAATAAAAAAAAGAAGTATTCAGTGGAGCTAAATCTATGTTTTTTTCAATTTCTCTATTTAGTGGATTTAAACAAAATTGAAGTGCCATATTTCATCAAGTGAAAAATGTCAGACAATCTGAAAATCACTCGACCTTTTTTATTGCCCTCGTATTCTTTTGTTATATAAAATAAAAAAAAATACCTGGCAAATATGTCAATCTCAGACAAGTAAGTCTGCTCTCTCACAAAGAAAGGAAAATTGCAACACAGGGCTTCTGCTAATAACTGTGTGTTGCTCTCTGCCAACATTTACTTCTATACCAAAAAGTGCTTCTGCAAACACAATGCTAATCTGGTGACTGGCCAGTACAGGAGACATAGCAAACCTAATAGCTGAAAAATTGAGCTGTTTAGTTATGACCAGATGTATCTGCTAAACAAGCGAACAGAACTAACACAGGAGTCACAGAACATGCCAGGCCCTACAGAGCCACTGTTTGTTCCCAGGGACAGCAGTGGGTGTGGTGACCTCTCCCACCAGCACTGAGCTCTTTCCTATCAACCACAATGCCAACTTTTATGCCGAGAGGAGCTCTAGTCACCATGCTGTTTATATCACCACAACTCAATCACATAGTCAGCTCATCAAGCATCCAAAAACTTTTCAAAACCTGCATGTAAGAGGCTTTGAAGACAAAGCCATGTTTCAAAATAGTTATTTGAAATCTAAGTACCTTTGACATGAGAACAGATAAGGCAGAAAACTGATATAAAATAGTAAGGGGAAAATAAAAGCAACTGTCTGAAAATTTAGTGTCATATCTTATCATGGTATTTTGAAAATAAGTGGGACACTATAGGATTTCAAAAATTCATGATACTGTTTGTCTCTAGTAATATTATAGTGGGTTTCCTGAGTTCCTATCAAAAGCATTATTTCTCAAACAGAATATGAATGTATTACACATTTTAAGGACTACAGTTAGTTTTACCTCTGGTCCTCCAAATTTGAAATGCTAATATAGTATTTCTTAGATATAATACCACTTTATCCTATTTGTTTTCATATATGTTTGTGCACATACATACAAGTCTATAATAATTAAAACTCGAATAAATATGTCTACCTGCAATCTTCATCCATAAATATATCTACCTACAAATCGTTACCCAATCACACTTTTCTACATACCGCTTGTTACTCCTTCCACTCACTCACTGTTGTAGAATGTGAATAAATACAAGGAAAACGGTCCATTACAATAGAAAATTATGGGTACAGAATAATTACTCTGAGACAAACACTGGTGGAATAAACCAGCTATAAGGAGTATTTAGTTGGTTGTTGCAAGTTTTTTTTTTTTTTTGCACCAAAGAACAGTCATTCTCTCAGCTAATATGGGAAGTCCAATCCAATGCTGAGAGGTGCTGTATAAAAATAGAAAATCTGAAAAGTTTTCTCTCCTTAATTAGGTAGCCTGTACATTTTTCAGTAGACTTGAATACAGGAATAGAAAGGGTACTAAGGAAGTTTGCAGATGACACAGGACTCAGAGGAGCTGTTGACTCCCTCAAAAGCAGGGAGGCCCAGTAGGAAGACTTTGGCAAATTGGAGGGTTGTGCACTCACCAACCATAAGAAGTTCAACAATGGAAAGTGTTGGATTCTGCATCTGCAAAAGGGCAACACCAGAACTACAGACAGACTGGAAAATGAGATGCTGGAGAGCAGTGCTGTGGAGAGGCACCTGGGGGTCCTGGGCAATGGCAAGCTGAACATGAGTCAGCAGTGCCTTGGCAGCCAGGAGGACCAACTGTGTGCAGGGGGCATAAGGCAAAGCATTGCCGGCCAGGCCAGGGAGTGCATTGTACCCCTTTGGAGTCGCCTCATCTTGAATACTGTGCGTAGTTTTGGTGCCACAATGTAAAGCTATTAGAAAACATTCAAAAGAGGGCAATGAAGATGGTGAAGGATCTGGAGAGAAGCCTTACAAGGAATGTCTTAGGTCACTTGGTTTGTTCAGCCCGGAGAAGAGGAGACTGAGAGGAGATTCACCCCGGTGTGCATGGTGGGAAAAGGAGGGCAGGCTTTGCTCTCTTATCTGTGAACAAGACCTGAGAGAATTGCCTGAAGTTGTGTCAGGGGAGGTTTAGGTTGGATATTAGAAAGAGGTTCTTCACCCAGAGGCTGTTTGGGTACTCGAACAGGTTCCTCAGGGGAGTGATCACAGTACCAAGCCTGACATAGCTCAAGAGGTGTTTGACTCTCAGGCACATGGTGTGGCTCTTGGGGTTGGTCATGTGCAGGACCAAGTGTTGAACTCAATGATGCATATGGGTCTCTTCCAACTTGGCATATTCTGTGATTCTGTGAATTGCTATCAATGTATTTTGGCCAGTTTATGTGTCCAATGTTCAGATTTCTTTGGTTTTAATTTTCATCTTTATATAGTGTTTTTGTTGTCTGTCATATTTTGCTGAATGAAAGTATTTAATCCATTGACAAAAGCATATTCTGCTCTCTTTCCGCTGTTTTTTCAAAGCAGGCAAATTATTTCACATCTTTGTTTGACTTTCACAAATAGAGATATTCCTTAGAGTTGCTTGTCAGTGTAAAGTGCTGGAGTCTGAATGAGAGGAGAGATGAAAAACATGAAGAAGGGGAAATAATAGTGAAGCACCGTCACAAACATATTACAGCAGTCAAGAAAGAAAGACAAGCAGGCAGCAAAGAGTCTGACAATACTAAAGTGACTGACCTAGCTCTGCCAGCATATGAAAAGTTCAAGTACAAGTAATCTTGCAAAGTTTATTTTGAATAGTGCACAACTCTTACCACTGCAAGATAGTAGCCTATGTATGGAAAAGAGATGCTGGGAAAGATTAAAAAAGAAGCCCCAGCTACAGAATTCACTCAGCATCAGTTACTGTTGTGATTTACTAGCTTAGCATCATAAAGAATTTTCCTTCGAATTATATCAACATCTAATTCATGAGAATGCTAAAAAATGTGATTTATTTTGATAGAGGCAAAGTTACTTTATATCTTCAGATAGTAACATGACTGCATTAGCAACAACTAAAATCCCACAAAGCACCCATAATAATCTGAAGACTAACTTGCTAGTGGGCACTACAAATAACTGAACTATCTTAAAGAGTGTTGTCCAAGTACTCAGCTTTTCTTACCATAAGGGCATGGGATTCTTACTCAAATATTTATTAGCTTTAAACAGAGAGATGCATTTAAGTGACATAATATGTATTCAACTGACCTGTTAATTACTCAGCTCATGCAAAAGAAATCAAGAAGTAAAAGTAAACCAGAATATTATTTTAGTCTATCTCCTTCTAATAACATTCAAAGCTCAGAGTGTATTTGTAATTAGAAAATAATACAGGCAAGAAAATATTTGTGATACAAGATTTTAACAGAATTTAGATTTGTTATTCCATGTCATTTCTTAACAAATAAGTACTATGCAGCTTCTCATTTCACGATCCCTTATCTCAAGTGAGATGGGAAGAATAATCAGAAAAAAAAGTGAAAATTGAGTGTTAGGATAAAAAGAGTTCAATAATTGAAAAAAATTAGCAATAATATCAATTATAATAATAAAAGTAATTACAATAATTTAATGAAAATAAGAGAGATGAATAAAGCTCCCATGAAACAAGTGAGGCACAAGAAAAAATTGCTTACCACTCACTGACCCGTGCCCAGCCAGTCCTTGAGCAGTGCTCAGGCCCACCCAGGCAGCTGCCCCCAGTTTATATACTGAGCGTGGTGTTCTTTGGTGTGGAATATCCCTTTGGCCCATTCAGATCACCTGTCTCAGCCATGTTCTCTCCCAGTTTCTTGTGCAGCTCCTCACTGTCAGAGCACAAGACACTAACAAGTCCTTGACTCAGGGTAAGCACTATTCAAAAATGACCAAAACTTTGGTGTGCTATTAACATTACCCTCACACTGAATCAATCAGGACATTCTCTGTATGAGTGAAATTACACATTTGACAATGATTACTTATTTATCTCAGTACATGTTTTGGTTTTGGTTTTTTTTGGAGTACCCATTAGCGCATTAGACAGGTTGGGGTTTTTTTGTTAGTAGTGAGGTACCCATTTTCTCAATATCTTTGCATCTGCATGGCAGGGTCCACTGAGAAAAACCAGGAAACAAATGGTAGCTCTTGAAAGCCACTGAGATGTATCTTGATCTCACACTGGGAAGATACAATGTCACCATATCAGATGACATCTCCATAACTGAGTGAATATCTTCTTCATTCAACTCCATTGAAGTGGTACATAAGATCAAAGCACTGCTGCTGTCTTATGCTGAGATTGTTTTATGCATCTTCAGTGAAATAGCATGGATTATCTGTAGCTATGAAAAGAATGTCTAAACTTCAGGAAGCTCACAACACTTGCAAAAAGAAAATTAAAATTAAGTCAAAAACACATTATAATTTGCTGCGCAGAATAACCCCAGAAATAGTTTCCTTGTGACATAGTACCAGTCCCCTTCATTGGCTTTCCTCAAGCAATACAGAGAAAAGTGGTGGGACTTTGGGAAGTGGACCAGCTAGTATATCCATATCCTAAGATGCTGCACATCCCTAATGCTATGGATATTCCCATGTAAATATTAAAATAAATATGACTGCTCCTAGGAATAAAACAAAGCTGATGAGAGTTTCCAATGGCACCAAGCTCTCTATAGCAGCAGCTGTACTGTCAAGAGAAAATGCAAAGGACTTGTATCTCACTGTATTGTAGAACTCAAAGATGCATTTGACATCCTGATTAGAAAAACAAGCAGCCAACTAACTCTTCAAAAATTTTCATGCATAAGCTGAAAGTGCATCATTCTTTCTCTCCTTTTTTTCTCAAGATTCCGAACTTCCATGAATGGAGTTAGTGCCTCGGCTTCAAGTCCTTTTTGTTAAATATTATTTCTGAGACTTACCAACAACAGAATGCAGGAATTTTCGTATTATTAGTATATTCTTTCTTTTCTGGCTAATTCTGGAGCTGTCATCACCCAGAAGCAAAATCCTGCTATTTCGCCCTTGTATAAACAGGGAATGTATAATGTCTTTTGCTGTCACAAAAGGCAATATGATAGGCAATATTCAATCTGAAATATATGTATTGCTTTTGCTGTTGACTGCTATTGGTATTTATTCAGAGTGTTATAAATGTAGCTATCATCCATGCTTAGAGTGCATAAATAAAATAAAACCAGTAATATATACACGTGCCATGAAAACTGCTTCAGAAAAGAGTGACTAATATAATCTGATTTTATTACTGCATTCTTGGATACTTTAAGTAGAAGATCTGTGAAAGTAGTTTGGTAGTCCTTTGAGAAATCTCAGTGGAATCTGTGAGCAATGGACAAAGCAAAATAATTAGATACTTCCCACTGTGAACATTGTTAAAGATTTTTTTGAAATTTCAGCACAATGTAAGCCAGGTCATATATTTAAAAGAGCTTGCACAAAACCCCTATAATCCCAGTTTTAGAAAGATGATTGAGTGCAAATTTAATAATGCAGAAGATTCACAAATGCAACCCATCTGCTTTTGCTGCTCTGGTTATGAAAAAATATCAGAAATGCATATGAAAAGAAGGTGATGATTACTTTGAATTATGACAGGAAGGCGAACAAGTTAGAACACACTGTTAAATTTGGACTTGTGATTGTAAGTGGATTCAATTTAATGAAGTATAACTACCATACCTTTCATGGAAGAAAAGTACTACTATGGGAAACATCTTAATAGTAGACTAATGTTAGCATTCCTTTTGTTAAGGAAGATGAATATCAGAGTTGAAGAAAATGAGATGTAACAAATGCCATGACTTGGTAAAAAGCATTGCTTTGGATTGGTTACAGATATCTAAACTTTCACTTCAGAGGCCACAGATTCTTACATAGATCTTTCATATTCTATATGCAACATCAAAGTCCTCAAGACTTCAAGTTTAAGAAATGTGTCTGGTGAAAAAAAAACAACAATTAGTACATAAATATTGCCCAAAATCAAGTTTTCTAAAGCTGTATTTCCTTACTAAACTCATAAGCATCAAAAGATGAAGCTTTATAAACAAAGTTTACTATTAACCATGTATTTTCATAACTTTCTCTGACAGCTTATAATTAAAAACAAGGGAAAACATAAAATTGTTTCTAGCTGGGAAAGACAGACAAAGACCATTCACAGACATAGGAAAAGGATTTATTCCAGGTTAAAAAAACTCCTTGTGAGGCTCGTTTTACTCTGAGTAGAATACCATACAATACAGAGTCCTCAGCAAATAACTTCTACTGTGGTTTTTTTCAGATATTCCCAGTAAGTCCAGGGCTCAGAAGTCTGAAGGCCTCACTGATAGCTGATAGAATGTTCACACTTGGCTGTGATTACTAAGCAAAATCTGAGAATCCTTCTAATTTTATTATGGGAGGTAACAGTGGAAGTAAGTGAGTAATATACTGCTTAAAGTTGTGCAAAAGGAAGTCCATGATGATATTTCCCCGCTGATTTATCAGTAGTAGTTTACTGTCAGAAAGACTCATCTGAAATGTATGTTGTATGAGTATGTGTCTGTAAATAAATGTATGTGTGCAGAAACATTTAGAGCAGTATGATATACTGCATTGTTTTCCAAGTTCTAATATGTTCTAGATGCTATCTCAACAGTTGGGTCTCTGCTTCTGGAACAACATATTTTGGATCAATGTGGCAATATGTCACAGTACCCTCAGTCATCACTGTCATCAAGAATACTTTAGAAGCATAAATATCATAAAAGAATTTAGATCACTACAATGGCATAAATTCTTGTGGGAACATACCTGTATTAGAAGAACAGGCTTCCAGGTCATTGGTTGCTTAGAAAAAAATCACAATACCACAGCGGAGAAGCTCTCTAGTCAATTGTGAAAGACATGAGTGTTCATGAACACATTCAGTGTTCTCTGTTTTTCAATTGTAAACAACTGTAATTCTCAGGCAAAGTTACTCTAAACAGAGTAATTATCCCATGGAATTTGACCACTGTTCCTCTACAAACTAAGCAAGGCAAACCAAGCTTAAAGTTCAGTGAATATTTTCCTGTCCCCATGTCAACTATCATTAGCTGCTTCAACTAACATTGTAAAATAACTCAGGTCTATTTTCTGTTTAAAAGATATGACACTGGAGATTAGCCTATTGTTTCCAATTTCGGTATGCTTCATTCTGTACCATGCACTGATTGCAGAGTATAGAGGAGTAAATAAATGTGTATGACTTTAATAATACAAAGTAATAAATATAAAATAAATGGAGAGAGAGAGACCTAGTGCACATCAAAACCATATAATCTATTTAATAGTGAGTTGGAGCCCATACAAGTACTGAAATGAAATGTTTTTTTCTCTTTTTATTTAGTGGCTACCTGACTTAATGCATTTTTAGATTCTTTTCTCTGATGGTTCTTTGAAAATATTCTTGTGCTAGTATTTGGTAGCTATAGCTAAATGTTCAGGAAATCCTATTTCTTTTGAGAAGTAAAAAAGAAAAAACTGTACAACAGTCATGCTTATTGCACAGACATTTAGAAGGTCCAGGTTTCAGAGATTTTGAAGACAATTTTTTCCTGATGCCATGTGCTAATACAAAAAGCTCAGAGACTCTAAATGTTAAAAAAAAAAATCTTGAAGTAAAAATTACTATTCCAGAGGCCCATGAACTTGTCTTTAATTACTTACTGATCTCAGAACAGGAATCAATAGAGCTCTTCAGTAAATGCTGTGTGAATATTCTTCTTTTATGAGAACAAAATCTGCAAAAGAAAGTGTATTTCAGCATGAAGTCTAAATTAGATGCCTTTATGAAACACAGTTTATGTCAGAGAAAACGTACTACTGTTTTGTCTCATTGACCAGTAGGAACCAGGCAGTATTTACAGCAATTACTGACTAAAATATCAAACAGGAAAGTAATTTTTTCATTAATTTGTAAAGCCTGGAAAAGAATGGTAAAGACAATTGCTGGTAAAACCTGTTATGAATTAATCTAGAATATTCTCTACCTACATGATGATGAAATTCCAGTAATATTTTTCAGTTTCTAACTCCTGGGGTCCCTGTATTCTTCCTCCCTGCACAAATTAATTGTCCTTGTTATTGACATGGAGATTAATTTGAACTGGAATCATCAGAATACAGACAATCAGCAAAGTCTCTCTGCTGCCCTCTAAGTTACCAATGAGTGACTCACATTTAACAAAATAATGTTAGAGGAGAAATTATCACATATCTTCTCTTCTTTCACTTGTTTAGTATATTTTAGTAACAGACCCCCAAGCCAGCCGTATATGCTGGATGTAGTGTTTCTGATGAATTAAAGGAGGGAAAGAAGAGTTGTCTTCTGAAGGATGCTGTGGCTCAAGATTGTAGATTAACGTTATGCTTTTCCTTGAACAAAAAAACCCAACTCCAAAGCCAACAAAAAAACAAATCAAAAACCTCCCAACCAAAACCAAAATAAAAACCAAACCAACCAACCAAATTGCAGGACCACTGTGAGAGAAAGAGCAAACACTTTTACACCAGTGAGTGCATTTAGAATGCTGGTTGGCATCTAGCCTTTCAGTCAGGGGTTTATCATAGTACTATGCTCATGTAGATCATGTTGATGCAGGAAATCTGTGATGCTCATGGAAGTAACATATTTCCTCCATAGTGCCTGGAATATTATGATATGGTATATAAATCAACTTCATTGTTAACAATTATACTCAAAAAAAAAAATCATGTCCCATATGTAGTTCCAGAGTGTGACCTCAAACCCGTTGTTTTTGAAGGATATTATTGTGTTTTTAACGTGCAAATACTGGTGGTCTCTAAAATTTTCAGGCTGCTAGCTCTGCAGCTTCTCTCTTCATCATGCAATCTCTTAGTACACGAGAGAGGTCGACATCTATGAACCACATTGAAGGAGCTCAAGATTAAGAGTGAGATAAATTATGCCATAACTTTTTTCCTGGTGAATCAAACTGAGTCTATAAATTTGCATCTAATTTGATCCTACTTTACTTTGGTTTTTATCACATTTCATAAGCATACACCCAAAATAGTTATTATTAGATATAAAAAAAATCTATGGGATTTTAAAAATTCATAATTAGTAGTAGGATTGTTTTTGTTATTCACAAAAAGTACTTTCTGGATGTATACAAAACTAATCAGAAATGTAGCTAGATCTTTAAATATGTTAAAACTACAGGTCAGATATAGCTTACAGTTGTATCACTTATTTCTACAGTGGCCATTTCTGTAAATTAAGAATTCATTTCCTTTGTCATGCAAAAGAATGCAGTAAAGGAAAGGTATTTCACATCTGAGCTGTATATCATTCCACAGGGATAGGTGTCAGAAGTGTTTATATGGAAATATAGAAAAAATCAGTAATGACAGAGAGGTGAATGATCAGTATGGAGAAGTTATCTGGTGGCAGCTACTACTTGTGTTAAAGCTTCTTGCAACTGAGTTGGTTGAACATCTCACAGCAAACTGATACTTAATGCCTCTATTTCTACTGTTGATTTACAACAGAAATAGATTAATTTTAAGTTAAAATGTAGCACATAGCAACTTCAGGCAGAGGTAATTCTCTTCAGTTGTATTTTCATAACAAGCCCTTTAGGTTGCCTTTCCAAGACAAGACTGTCTTTACATCTCTAAATCGTAGAGTAAGAGAACCATTTGCGTTGAAAAGGCCGCTGGGATCATTGAGTCCAACCATTAACCGAGGACTTCCAAGGCCACCACTAAACCATGTCCCTCAGTGCCACATCTAAGGGTCTTTTAGATACCTCCAGGGGTGGTGAGTCCACCTCTCCCCTGGGAAGCAAATTTCACTACTTGATAATCCTTCTGGCAAAGAAATTTTCTCAATATCCACTCTAAACCTCCCCTGGCACAATTTGAGGACATTTCCTCTCATTCTGTCACTTTTTTCTTGGAACAACAGACTGGCCCTCACCTGGCTACAATCTTCTCTCAGGCAGTTGTAGAGACTGATAAGTCCCCTCTGAGCCTCCTTTGCTGCAGGCTAAATACACAGCTCCTTCAGGCCCTTCTCATCAGACTTGTGCTCCAGATCCTCCCACAACTCTGTTGCTCTTCTCTGGACTTGCTTCAGCACCCAAATTTTTTTATCATGATGGGCCCAAAACTGGACTTAGGATTTGAGGTATGGCCACACCACTGCTGCGTAGAGGGGAACTATCACTGCCCTCATCATGCTGGCCCCACTAAGTCATTGTTTTCCAGCTGCACAATGGAATGTTTGTTACCTATGCTGTGTTCGTTGATGTAGATGAGTCCCATTTGGGCTATCAATCTATCCATCCATGGCAACTGGGAAGTGGGGAGGGTATTACAGGATCTTTCTTTAAAACACTTGTAATACGGCCTTAGTTATTTAAAAATAATTACTACAAGGTGCTATTCTGAACAGATAGTACAGAGTCTATCTTCTTTTTGTGTTCTACTTACTGGCAGTCATGGCACAGTAAACATAGAGCCCTTCCATTAAGACGGAATTTTAATACCTGACAATATGCACACAAGTATGTGAAATAAGAGTTTAAGAAGTACTTGTCACTGTCACCCATTGTAGAAAAATGGAGTAAAAGAGCAAGCAGAACAAGGAAAGGTCTGGTTGGGATTAGCCATGATGCTAGTGATATCCAGCAAGAACCTTTTGGATGTAAGAGAGCAGTGACAGAGAACAAATTTAGCACGGAAGATTGAGCTATAGTTACTCCTAAGGGACCTTTTGTGATCACCTAGTATGACTTCTAGCTCAGCAAAAACTCTAGGTTTTCATCAATTAATTGTTGCTGAACAATGACAATATACCCAAAGAAATCAGGATTCGAATTTTGACACAGAGAGAGCTGATGCTGTTTAGTATCTGTGTTCATGACATTTTTAAAAGGAGTTCATAGTTTTAGTTTTGTTTGCTTTACATTTGGATGATAGTACCTTACTGACTCTTGCCTGCTAGGCTGAAAGGCCTCTTTGCTGCTTTTATTGCTAGTTATTAAGGATCTACAAATTTGTTAAAATAAGTAGTTTGGAATTTATTTGGTTCCTGTCTGGACTAATAATTAGTATGATTCTTAGTGAATATCCTTTAGGTGAAAGAGACTTTGTAGAATTTGTGAGCACCTGAACTGGACATATTACTTCAAAATAAGTTGTACCTGTGCTAACTTTCAAGCTCTTACACACAACAACCCGTGATGCTACATCTAAAGAATGCATTAACAGCTTTTCTAATCACAATGTTGTATAAAAATCTCACATGTATTTGATTATCCTTCTGTCTCCCAACTTTATTCAGGAACACTTCACAGTGATTTAGAATCCTACACTTCAAGCCAACAGAAACTATTTTTGTACTTCCTGATGTATCACTTTGAATATTGAGATAAAAATTAATATTGTTTGCTTATTTTCAGATTACCAAATAATTCAGATCCACCATTTTAGTTATTTAAATTTTGTTTTGGTATCTCTGTGTGTTGGAATAACTTTTATTATAATAATAATTATTATCATAAATTTATATTTTCTTCTAAGGCACTGATAAAAATATAAATAGTGTTGGAGCAAGAACAAAACTGTGTGAAACATACTCCCTCTGCAGTCATTGCTAAATTGTATTTGCAATTTAAAGTCTACCAGATTCAATCTATTTTAATATTTGGTGCCAATTTGGTGTCTTTATAAAAACACTGTCTTTGGCTTTTCTCCTGGAAGCCTACTATTTAAGTTATAATTTATTTCTTTGGTAAGAAATCCTTGAAGATAATCAAGATAACCAAGACAGTAAATTATCGAGTAAAAAAAGGTCTCTGTTTTCAGAGGAGGGAAAAAAACCCCAAAAACCAAAACACAGAAACATTTATAAGTATTAACTGGATTGTCTTTCTGGTTATTTTTTAGGAGTTGAGTTTTGTATTAGTTCAGTATTTTGGTGAGGGCCGTTTTCACACTAAAAGTCTATGTTTGAGTATTTTTGGTCATTTTTCCCTCCCTCTGAGGCTACTCCCAATGATCCAGCTAAGCAGCTCTTGAAATCTTCCTTAGAATCTGCTGCTTGACATCCATTTAAGTTCTTATTACTTTTGAAAGCATTGTAATAGGTACTTTTCACTTCATACACAACAAACCCATAATTTTTAGATCTTCCTTTTTCTCAGAAGGTCTCATTACAGTATCATTGAAAGTTCTTGTTTCTTGTATACTTTCCAGAAAGAAGACATTCTCTTGTTGCCAGATGCCAATTTAATCTTTGAAATTTTATTTCCCTTGTCAATTTACCTTCTAATTTATATTAATGACCAACAATCTCATTTTAGTTTCAAGAGTAATAGATTTCTTTTATGTTTTAGGGATAATTTCACTTCACTCTGCCAGTGAGTACTTCTCTCCAATAGATAACTTGAAATGCAGTCTGATTACTTCCATCAGCTTTGAGCTGATGTATGAGATGCTAAAGCTGGGACTATAGCCCTCACTGGAACCCACATAAGGAAATATTATTTAAATATGTGTGTATCCAACTGACTGTTGACTACAGCTAAGAAAAATGTAAAGAAACATACATAAATAGCCACTCAGTGTAAGATCCAAATTGTATTTATCCACATTCATGCTAAGGAAATAATAAGGTGTTATGGTTTCAAAATCCAGAATGAGGGGTGAGGTGTTGAATCTTTTGTTTTGCTTTCCCCTCTTAACTGTTTTCCTTCCTTGTTTTGCTCCTCGGAGCTGTGTGTCTGTGTGTCTGTGTGTGTGGGCTTGGACATCGGCTCAGTCCTGCCCCGGAGCTGTTTGGGAGTGAGGGGCCCCCCAGCCCCTCCCACCCTTCCCACGGAGGTACGGGCCCAGAGCTGGAGGGATGAGGAGGACCGGTGCCATTGGGTTTGAGATGGGAGCCTGTGGGACTTCAGGCGTGGAGTGGTCCCCCTCTTCCCCCCCCACCACCGAGTATGCACCTGGAGGATATGGACACGGACATCTTGGTGACGTGGCCATCAGAGGAGGAGTGGAACAGCTTTTGATATGGAGGGCAACGGTGGGGG
>VYZS01033499.1:5930-36686 GCA_013400695.1 Neodrepanis coruscans
GGGGAGAAGAAACATCTTCATTACACGGCCACTGTCCTTCCACCACCTCCTTGGCCACAGCACCTGGTTGAAGCTAGTGAGATTTTGTGCAGTTGTGAGGCTCCTTGGGGATGGGGAAAAGAGGAAAAAGTGCTACCCAAACATGCCCTGGCACAATCATCTCCTGCTCCTCAATTGCACCAAAGTGGATCTGCATCCAGACTATCCTCTTCTCATTCAGGATAAAAATTAACACATATTGTCCTGGAGAAAAGTAAAACAACCCTATTCCTTGAAGAGCAGTTATTCCTAGGCACAACCCCACTGAAGTCAATAGCACTTCCTCAGCACAAGTGTGTGGTGGGTACACCTGTAGTACATTATAAAGTCCCTTCTTGCTTTGACAGATGAGCAGCTGAAAATGAGAGCCCCAGCCTTTCTGGATGCCTAGCAGCTCTGCACCCCATGGATATGGGCTAACAGGGAGATGGACAGGGAGCTGTACAAGGAGGGTGAAAGACAGCTACGGCAGGAATGACAAACTGTTAGTGGAAAGGCTTCAGTATCTAATGGAGGCTTATGTGTGGTTTAGGAAGGCTGAAAGGCTTCAGTGAACTGCAGTTACATTTGTTCTTTAGAGGTGCTGTTTCTCCGCACAAACTGAGGAAATATTGCATCTGGAAAATTACAAATTCAGCTCGTGCCAAGAGCTATTGCTGAAGAAGCAGCACTCTGACACCATTAACTGAGCCACAGTCAATTAGTAGCAAAACATAAAGATCTTTCTTAGATCATGACATAGTGAGATAGTGGAGAAAGTAAAAAAAAAAAATAAAATTTTGGATAGAGGACTTTAAAATGGGACATTTCCTAAAGAAATTAATATAGGAAAATTCAAAAAAAAAAAAAAAAAGAAAAGAAAGAAAGCTCAAGAATGTAAGGATGTTACTCTTTTCTTCCTCAAAGAACAAGCAATTGAGATATTTTTTAAAATTAGCAGCAGCTCTGTGTGATGACATCCTCTCTGCTGTGTGCTAGTCCAGAAACATGGATGGGAAAGGTGCCACAGTGGCGAAAACACGTGTGCAGAAAAGGGGTTCTCCAATGCATGTGTTCACTGGACATGCATGAGTGGTGTCTGAAAGGGTCTCTGTGCTGATGTTCAAGTCCTGTAATTCTAATACAACAATTATTTTATAATCCTTTAATATATTTTCAACTAATTTTAAGTTCAGGGCTGGAAGGAGATTAGCCATAGAGCTCAATTATTTAAATGCTTAAGCCTCTTACACAGCAAAAAGAGGAGAGTTTAGGTATTTCAGCTTTAATGCTCCCTGGTAATTTCCCCCCTTCCTTCAAAAACAGCTGCAAAACAAATAAATAAAGGAAAATGTTCAGAGCCAGATACTGTTCCTCTTTGCTGCTTCTCAGAGGTCATTAGCAAGATTTAATCCTCATTTGCAGTTCTGTAAGACAAGCAAACCACAGGCAGTAGTGATAGAGCAGATTTTGGACTGTGCGTTAGAGCAGGGCTGCTCTGTCTGACCTGCATGGGCACTCTCACTGTGTGCATGCACGGCCTCATCGGTGGGAGCAGCTGGCACCACCAGAGGTAATTCAAGCCAGGCAAGACACGGGTTGTGATCTGGAAGTGTTGGGACATGTAGCTGTGTCACTTAGGGACATAGTTTAGTGGTGAACACAGTGATGCTGAGTTAATGGCTGTACTTGATGACCTTAGAGGTCTTTTCCAACCTCAATTATTCTGATTCTGTGATCTCCAGGCACCTGGAGAGGCTAGCCTGGAAGACTATTTACCTAATTCAATCACCATGCAAGTCAGCAGTGACAAACCCAATCATTCACCCCCTTGTCCCTGATGGATTGTATGCATCTGCTTCCAGACAATACAGAAGATAACTATCCTGGCCCATGGCATGCTGCATGCCACATCTGTCACCTACTGCCTTGGAAAGAAGCAGGACATGTATTTGTTGCTGGTGACTTGCCTATTGCTCATGGCCATTTTAATTTGGGTTAATTGTCTCCAAATTTGTTATCACCTCACTATAGCCCTATAATATTTGGCCTACCATTTTGATCACCAAAATGTACACACTTTGCTCAACCAAATATACCTGAGCTTTTTGTTTTCCTTTATTTTGTTTTGTTTCTATTTTTTCCAACAAGATATAGAACAGTATTCAAAAGAGATTTCACAACTTTGGTACAGGCACTGTACCATTAGCAAAAGCAGAAACAATTAGAAAACTTCCTGGATTTTATAGATTTTCAGTAAAAATAAAATGATTCTAAAGAGCTGTCAAATACCTTGCTTAAAACTGTTCTTCGTTGATGGACAGAATTATAGTTGAAGTCATGGTTATACAGGGACTCCTTTGTATTTCATTTTTACATGGTTTTATGACAGTTTCTATTTATGCTTCTATCTCTTCAGTAAGAGAAAAAATTTAACAGAGAGGAAAAAAAGTATATAGTCTCTTTACAAAAGTAGGTACAACAGATATCCGGCAGATATAGCCATGTATAAACTCTGTCTAAAGATCTGGCCTCTTCCATGTGCAAAACTTCACAGGAAAATAAAGAAAACCTAATTTTGCTACAATAATTTCCAAAATAATTACTTCATCTGCTAGTGAATTTATTATATTAAATTGTCTGCTTGATTTATCTGTGTTAATTAATTTTTAAAGGAGCAGTAGTAAAAATAAGAAGTAGACGAATCATATGCAAATGTGATGTCTAAAGAGCAGTCATCATATTGAAAAATAATTAGCTATTCATAAATGATCAAGTTAAACTCACTCTGTATAACAGACTAAATACAAGACACTGTAAGCAAGTTCCCCTGCTCCTGATAACACATATTTTAAATAGATTTGATATCCTAACTTTAATCATTTCTCTTTAAGTAGCAATGCTAGGTATTACTCAGGTAAACATCACACTTTGTATTTATTTTCTTTTCTTTATAATGTAAAAAACTAAAATTACAATATATTCATATTCACACTCACACTTGTAAGAGCTTTGGAAATTATGCAGCAAGATTTTTGGAGTCCTTTTCTCCTGTCAAGTTTCACTAACACACTTACCACACTTACCAATCCCCTTCTAGTGGTTCCTTTCAGGAGGTCAGCTACATTAATTCAACTCCTCTACTGTGATTTGTAGTTAGTGGAGACTAAACCTGGGATAAAAGGAGCTTGGTGACTGATTCTGCCTTTTGATATCAATTGCTTGGTCTGAAGGTAATGGTGACAACACTGACAGTAGCTAAAAAAAAAAAAAAAGAGGTGTACTTTAGCCTTTTACTCTAAGAAACACAAGACAGTTGTCCAAAGACGGAGAAAGGGAGAGGTTGTTGAGAAAAAAGCCAAGAAAATATGTCAGCTTTGAAAAATCATCTTTTGGGCCTAAATCTCTTGTTGGGCTCCTATTCCAGATGTTCAACTTGTCCAAACAGCCAACTCAGCACTCCACTGCCACCACTATCTCTACGACTTCCAGTTCTCTAGATTCCTGCACTACCCTCAACTTTCCACCCACCAGTGGAAAAGAACTATTCAGCTGGTGGGATTGCTGGTGCTGACAGCCACACTGCATGGGAGGCAGAAGGGTATGAGACCTGCAGACCTTCTGCAACTCCAGCACATGCTGAGATTTAAATACACTTGCCCAAAGGTGTGATCTGTGTGTGCATGTGTGCAAGTCTCAATGTCCCTCCCAATACTGCCTTCTGCTGCCTTGTGCCCCAAGCAACTCTGGGGAGCCCTGTCCCCATGGGAGAGACAGCTCAAGAATAATGTGTGCCTCACAACATAAATAACAAAGAAGCACCTCAGTCTTGTTTACACAAATTTATTTTTTTTATACTCTAGGCTTTCTAAAAAACAGTGAAGCAAAGGGCATTATTTGGCTCCTGCACTAAACAAAATCATGTGACTAAAATACAGAGTACTTAATACTTTGACTGAAAAACAAAACATGTTAGCACACACGTGTCATTAAAAAAACCATACAAATTTGCAGATGATTTCAGAAGTGTCCAAGTCCCTCAGGAGGGGCTGCACTAGAAATGTCAGGGGAAGGCTGGGACATTTCTCAGCCAGTCTTCTGGGCCTGAAGGACATGTTCCACTGTGGAGCCACTCTCTCCACTCACACATGAGGCTGAGGAGGGAGGGATATGTCACATCCCAACAAGACAGGGAACTGCATCAAAGACTGTCTGAATGATCCCATACATCCAGAAGGCCCTTCATATTTGCCTCTTCACTGCCTGCAGCTCCAGAGGAAGCCTGTCATACACTCTGTGACTCCAATGAGATGGGTGCTAGCATGATCCTTTAACATCATGGGAAGTAATATGAATCACAAAAAGAAAAAGATAGCTAAACAAAGCCAAAAGGAATCTTTTTATAAATACATCAGGGCATCTCAAATACAACACAGCAATCTATAAATTATAAGCCATTGCCTAACACAGCTTGTACCACTTGGTGGCAACACGTCCATGTTTGATTTATTGAACCTTTCTCATAATCCTTCTTCTGATACTTGAAAGGACAAGTGTAGGCTCTGATATATACAATTAATTACAGCAAAGAATAAAAATAAAAGATTTTAATGGCTTTGGTACTATTTTCTGTCCAGGAGCCATACTAAATAATTTGCAAGAAGACTTTGCTTTATGTCCTGAGACATTTCTAACAGGAAAATTTCACATTCCTCAGAGACATCACTGAGAAGCCTTGTACAGCAATCTCAACTTAAATATTGGTAGAAAATAATTTCTTTCAATGTGCAACCAGAACCATGAAAGAAAGTGTTGACTGGCTGCTTGCTGACCACCAGGTACTCAGGAAAGACAAGGTAGATGACTACCATTGTGCACATTTCCTCATTGCAAGTGTGTTTTAAGACTGCAGGTGAATATCTGAATAGCATCTGCCTGTAGTCTTGTATGGTGCACAAGCAACAGCGATGCCAGCCATGGCTCTTTCTTGCAGTTTAACTTTGTAAGACTCGTTCTTCCAGATAAGGTCACTCAGTGTTCCCACCTGCTCAACTCTGGGCACCCTGCTAAACCTAAGAAGCAATATCATTAATATCAATAATTTCCTGAACTACAGGATGTGCCAAATGCCAAAGTCACTGGCATTGGACCCATACCTGCAGTTTGCGGTGTCCTGTTCTGCCACCTATCTCTACACTAGCATGTCACACTAAGGCTACGAAGGGGCAGGCAGGATAGCTTTGGAAAAAGCAGCTCAAAGTCACACAGCAGCCCAGGGGTGGTACTGAGAATGGGGATGCTCCTGAGCCTCTGTTCACTGCCACGGGCAGATTCTGGGCAGCAAAACAGATAATGTAGGTGAGGGTCATGTGCTGCAATAGTCCTCAGGAGTGCTCACCAGCCCAGACCACAGCAGCCTCATGCAGAATGGGGACGATGCAAAAGGCACTGTAATGACCAGGTGACTGGCCAGTATTTAGCAAAGCTGAATGTCTTCAGTCATTACAGAGCAGGGAAGCAGCAACCCAGTGAATGCTTCTGGCCTCACCAGGTCCACTGCTGCATTTCAGCTTCCCTCCATGAGACTTGTAATTACAAGTCCCCTGCAAGATTTAGGATTTAAAAGGGTTTTTTACAGGAATAAGGTCTTTCCACCCACACTGAGTGTGTAGCCCAGGTTGCATTTGCAGTAGAAGGAGCCAGGGGTGCTGATGGATCTACGCTGGCAGACGTGCTCCTGCTCCATATGCTTGTCCACCCCAGAAAGACAGAAAAGGCATTAGAGCAGTTGGACACATGGTGACCCTGGTTCTGGCACATGTTCTGTCACTGCAGTCAAAGCCACCAAGATAATACACACAGTTCCAGCCCTGCCAGCCCAAACACTCACCCACTGATCTCCAGTGCAGACATGGACACTGTGAGGGAGGTTGGTTCCTGAACAGCTTCAGCATTCTAATCTACCCAAATGCTAAATCAAGACTCAGTATTAATTGATACTGTTGATAATTTGAACTGAGTAAGCATAACCTTGAGGTCACCTGGAACCTGCTGCAAGAGCCAGGTTTGCATCTCTGTACAGCCAGAAGCCTGCAGAGCCAGAGGGAACTGGGCAGCAGAGCAGGCAAACAACCATCAAGCGCAAGAGCACATCAGGGCCCTGGGAAGCAATATCTGGACAACCCTTGATGCCCTAGACCCAGAAAGTTGAGATTCACCATGGCACTAGTGCAGCCCCTGGTGAGAAAATGCTGCTTGGAAGAGACTGGCAGCTGCCTTCTGCCCTTCAACAGATGCTGAAGCAGGTGAGTAAGGACTTGCCAGCCTGCTGCAGTGCCAGAAAAATCCACCACCTTTGTGGGGGACAGATAGTCCTAACCTGTGCCAGCACGGTCACAGTGCAAGCCAGCTTCCTAGCTCACAGCTGAGATGAGCCAGATGCTCCTGAGCAGCACCACGCGGCCAGGGATCTATTGCACACAAACATTGATGCAGTGGATGCCATGCACTTGTCTGCATAGGAGGAAACTCTGCTAGCACTACATTGAAATGCATATATGGCTCTGGGATGTCACTCAGCCTCATGACACCCAGGGAAACCACCTCCGCATTTTCTGCTCTTTAACATTCTGGTTTGGGGCAGAGCTACCAGGTAAAGAAAAGCACATGCTTGCAATGTTTTCAAAACTTTCCTTATTCCGTGGCAGGAAAGGTGAGCAAAAAAAGGTCACCCATCCCAATACCTCCACATTGGTGCTACTAACAAGGGCAACCACCCCAAACATCTCTTTAAAGGTCACCTTTTAGCCCAGGTGAGAAGCAGGCACCACGGCCACTCTTGGCACCCCACAGCGGCAGCTCTCACCCACTGCAGAACTTGTCCCTGAACAATTCCTGAACAGCTCGATGAACTCAAAGTACTTCAAAAGAAAGACATGCTCTTCCAGCAGTAGTGAGACCATGGCCCACAGCAAGTTCATGTCTGCCCACTGAATGTCCATGGCATATATCTTGACACAGCATTTCAGGCCTGGATGGCCACCTCAGTGACACCTGATAGTACCCCCTGGTAGTGGGGTCATCCAACCATCACGATGATGGCAATGCAGGGGATCTCCTTATGCAGAAGGTGCATACCCTCCTGTGTGGTGAAGGCCATGTTCATGACCTCCTGGTCCTATCATAATACCCTGAGCCACTGGGGTGGTCTCCAACTCCAAGAGGCGCATACTAATGAACTGGAAAATACTGTTTTGGGCAACTCTTCTGCTCTCCCCACAGCTCCAGTCTCCCTAGGGTTTTGTGTCATTTTTCCAGTTTTTGCCTAAAAGTGGGGCTTGGCTTGTTGCTTGGGTTTTTTTAAGGACAGAAAATGAGACAGTGAAAAGCACAACTTAGGGCACACACATGGTGGGGATTGAGCCAAAAAGCCTCTCTTGGACATATGGATGCTACTACTTCCAGTGCAAACTGGGAGAGTGTTTAGCAAGTGAAATGCCAATTAACATATTTTGCTTGGCTTGTGTATATCCAAGCTTGGGAGAATTTGGCCCTAATGGTAAGCTACCACTTTGAGTCCCTTTGGGATGATGCCCAGACGTGGGCTGTCTACTCAGCTGCTCCAAACATTTACAAGACATACCCACTGCTTGCACTGTTTTTAAACTGGAATTAATCAGATCCCTCTGCCCTGGGAGGAAAGAGGCTGATACCCCTCTGTTTGCCTTGTCCTCTTCTGTCAGGATATCTGTGCAGACAAGGGGTACTCCCTCATGCCTGTTGATTACTGCCCAGTTTCCCTAATGATTCTGTGGCTGCATTTAGCTCTTTGTAAAGTCATTTATTAATAACAAGAGTATTTACCAAACCCTCACTCACTTTCTGGGCTGTGCACCAACAATTTGGTACTTTTGATGAGAAATACAAGTTTGTAATAATTTTTAAGCAATCCTTTAGTGTTCAGCAGCTGCTAGGGCTGGAGATGATGGTGCTGTGCTTCCAGCTGGTATCAGGATCCAGCAGAGGTAGTGCTTGGAGCAATGCCTCCAAGGGAGGAAAAAAGACCAAGAAGCAAGGCTTGGATTCAGCCAAAGAGAAGCTGGGGAGGAAGAAATCCATCTGAAGAACTTTTGATAGTGCTTTATTCACAGCAATCAGAAGAGCTTAAAATTGGTTTCTATTGAAAAATTCCACAGAATAACACAGAACAAGTCACTTCTGTGCTCAGGACAGCCTGCAGCCCCAGTGTTGCATCCTGCACACATGCAGAACCCACTGCCCCAGGGTCTCATAGAGCCATCTCCATTCCAGATGGCTCAGGCTCTTCCCCATGAAAAGCAATTTCTGAACCTCTTCCCTAGGCAGTGAGACCTAAGCTGTGCAATTACTAGGATGCTGGAGCAGATGCTGTCTTTTCCAGATCAGGGCAGGACTCTCCAAATTGTATTTCCTGAAAATGGCAAGGAGGGAAGCCAGCAGTCCATGTTGACCCTTGCTCAGGGCTTGACCACATCCAAGCCACAGTCTTAGCAGGGTGCACAACCCACCTAAGGAACAGCTTTTGCCCCACAAAGTAGCCTGTATCCCCTATCAGGCAATGCAATGCTTTCAGCCCTATACAAAGTTTCCTCCATCCATCTATTCATACCCAGATCAGGGCTGAGAATTCTCTACTCTAGGGTGCCTGGAAGAAGGGGATGCCCCCAGTCTGCAACACCCTCATTAGTGCTGGTGTCTGGTGCCATCTATGAGCCTTGCAGGACCATGCAGACACAACTCTACCCTATGATCATAGGAGATCATAGAATCACAGAATCACAGCATCATGCAATAGTTGGGTTGGAAGGGAACTTTAAAGTCCATCTAGCCCAAACCCTGCCATAGGCAGGGACATCTTCAGCTTGATCAGGTTGCTCAGAATGACCTTGAATGTTTCCAGGGATAGGGCATGCACCATCCATCTGGGCAGTCTGCCCCTGTGTTTCACTATCCTCATTGTAAAAATTTTCTTCCTTGTATCTACTCTGAATCTACCTACTTTTACCTTAAAACAATCACCCCTTGTCCTATTGCAACAGGCCCTACTAAAGTCTGTCTCTATATTTCCTAGGAGTCACATTCAAGTAATGAAAACCCTACTGCCAGCCACCAGAGCTGGACCTAAGCCTTGGAGCTCTCACCATTTTTCCTCTTTTTCTGTCCTCTCTTCCTTTTGTCCAGTTGCATCCCTGCTAGTCCAGGCAGCTCACTGCCAGGACTCCCACCAAGCATCCTCCAGAGCTGCCACACACACGGTCACACTGGGCCAAGGACACCCAGTGCTGAGCTTCACTTTGCCTTCAAGCCAGGGTGGCAGGCCATATCCTGACCCCATGTCTTGCAGACTTGCAGAAGTCTCAAAGACACTGGTGAGCCTTAGTCTGCTCCAGGGCAGGGAAATTTTATATCCCCTATTGTGGGGTTGTTGCTGCACCTGGCGGAAGCAGAAGTACAGGTCTGGGTGAAGAGACAGGCCATCTTCAGATGTGAGGCAGCATCCCTGCAGGCAGGTTGCAAACATGCTTTTATCTGTTCCTTATGTCTCAGGAGACAGATTGTAAATATAATAGCATGGAGACCTTGAGATCAGCAATGGACACAGCAAATTGAGACACTGAGTCTTAAGACTGCAGAAGAGAAGTCTCCTTTGTGCCTGCTGCACAGGGCTATGCTTGTCAGGGTGCTGGAATGGATGGGATGGAAGCAGGATCCATTCCCTCAAAGTGCTGAGCCAGCCTGGGTAGGATGTGCCATCTCTGGAGGCTGGGGAAGCCCCCATATCCTCCAAAATGGCTTTGTCTATATCTAAAGGTCATGATTTGCTGAAAGGGAGAATAAAAAGAAGCTGAGACCAACAATTTTTGTGTGCTCTCTGGGTGCATTTGCAGAGACTAAGCTAAGGAAATACATTAACAATGAGGGGGAAATGTTTGGCTTATGATATTAACATGTTTATAGCGGCAAGAATAATATAGGTTCCAGTCTTATATAAAATTTTGATAGGCCGCCAGTTTTAAAAATGAAAGAAAAGTTTCCAAGAACTACTCATGTTATTTAATATTAATAATAAACGCATCTAGGCTCAAGTACTTTAAATTCAAGGTGCTTGAATTTATGATCATATTAGTGAACTTGAGTTCTTTCAGATGTGTTGAAAAAACTAATGACAACTGAAAATTACTTGAAATATACTCAGAAAGCAGCACAGGTTTGCAAAGGGGAGAAAATATTCAACAGAGATAGCAAATACTGCCTCTTGGACAGACGTACGCACAGTATTTCAAAAGGAGATACTGATGCCTCATGGCTGTGGGAAGTGTGGGTTCAGCTCTTTGTTGCACAGGAGTATGAGAGATGCTGATCAGCACAGATCACTGTCAGGCTGCAGGGTCCTCCTGGGGTGCACGCTCACCAAGCTTGACCTGCTGTACAGTGTGCGGAGCATGGGTACCTGAAAGTGTATCAGGCCATAAAGAAAACGGTAGGAGAGAACAACTGCCCATGGCAGGGTGGTTGGTCCTTACGGCTCCAAGAAAAAAAAATCACTTCTACTTACTTCGCTCCTGCCAGGCATTTCTCCAGCCAAGCCTCTGGTATGCATGTATGCAGCATCTTCAGGCACTCCAATGGTTTGGCAGCCCAGCCATAAGAAAGCTCTTCCCAACAGCTGTCTGGCACCTTCCTTGCTGCAATTTTATCCCATTATTTGTGTGTAATCTATCACAGGTATCAACAAACTACTTCCTTATCTTTTGCAGTAACATTTCCTGCTTTTACTCCCTTTTTCACTACTCTTCCCACTCTCTTTGTCCCTGTAAGAAACAGTATCAAGGTCTTTTAGCTTCTCCTCACAAGGTTGTATTTTCTAGGTCTCTAATCATACTCATTTTTAACAGTGAACTGATAGGAAAACATTTTTTCCACATCTTTCTTGAAGATAGCTGAGTCAAAATATTCAAGTTCACATAAAATTTCCTCTTAAATCAATGAAAATCTATTTAGTCCCTCAGAAATCTGGCTCAGCCAGAAAGGTCACACTCTCCCCCTACCACATGGGGGTTGAGTGAAGTCACTCTGAGTCTCCTTGGGTAAACCTGTTGTCAGACCTTCAGCATCCTACATCCATGTACTGACAGACAGGGACAAGAGAAGAGTAAAGGAGACAATTCCTCTCTCTCCTGCTATGGTCTCAGTGCTGGTTTTGGCTGCGGTAGAGATAATTTTCTTCACAGTGGCTAGTATGGGGCTGTGTTTTGGATTGGTGTTGAACACAGGGTTGAAAATATAGAGATATTTTTGATATTGCTGAGCAGCGCTTACACAGAGCCAAGGCCATTTCATACAGCCACACTGGCAATGGATGTGGAGGTACATGGGAAGCTGAGAGGGGACACAGCTGGGACAGGTGACCCAAACTCACCAAAGAGATATTCCAGTGGGGGTGCGGTCAGCGAGGGGAAAACTCCACAACCAATATGGTTGATATTAGTTTTGCCATTTATTCAAGGTGTAACACATGCTTATAGAACCCCATTACATGAATATGCAATTAACTACATGAATATGCATGCAAGGCTAGAAATGACCTAATACAGAACTTATCTACTTTTCAATGATGTGTTTTTACTCCTACATATAGCTACTTGGTTATACTCATTAGTGACTGGGTTTAGCATTACTTCATCTTATTCTATCTTCGCAGGTGCAAGGTCAAGCATACTTCTCTTATCTTCACACACTTTGTTATTTTCTAAGTTTAGTCTTTAAGGACGACTTAATTGTGGGAAAACTTCTTTGCTGACAGGCTAGGATTTTGCAGTTTCATACTTAAGATGGAGTAAGGGTTAGTTATGCTAACCAGGCCTTTGCTTGTACACTTTTGTTATAGAGCCATAAGTATGGCTCTTAAAGGCATTCTCTGACATGGGCAGAAGAAGGAGGAAAGGGGGGCATTTGGACTGTGGCATAACAGAGCTGTATTTACAGTGTGTTTAAGCTTTTAGCAAGTTATGCATGTCTAGACTATGACATAATATCTTAGGTATGTAAACAACATCTTGTGATCTGGTGTGGCTCTAAGACTGGCTTAGTGACCTCTGCATGACACATGACCACTTTTCCTTTTGTCTATTGGCTGTATTAACCAAAACAATCTTTGCACTATAAAATCAGATGATTTTGCAATAGACACCATTACCCCATTGCCCCCTTCTCCATTTTGCCCTTGTACAGTTGTACATAGTTGTACATTCTTTCTTTCCGGGATTCTCTGGTCACCAGCACCACGTACATGAGGCCTATATATCTTGTGGGCAGTTGTGGCACAGAGATTCCTATGTCCAACACTGCCAAACTGAAGACTCCTGTTTTAAGGCATCCCTCACAAAACTGCCTACATTGGACTGATGGCATTTGCCTTCTCAAGGGATCGTGTGTTGGAGCCCTGCTCTCTCGGGGATAGCTGAACACTTGCCTGCCTATAGGAAGCAATTAATTAATCCTTGTTTTGCTTTGTTTGCATGCACAGCTTTTGCTTTCCCTATTAAACCATATCTCTCTCAACCCATGAATTTTCAAGCTTTTACCCTTCTGATTGTCTCCACAATCCAGCTGGTGAAGGAGTGAGTAAGCAGCTGCATAGTATTTGATTGTTTGGTGGGGTTAAACCACAGTATCCACAGGGGACCGAGGCATAGAAGATTTATGTCTGGTCAGCACTATCAAGACTGAGGCAGCTCTTGACCAACTAGCAGATCTCTTGGTGCCCTGGGAACTCTGCTAAAATAAATGTAGATGACTCTGGATGTAGGCAGAGGGTTGGGAAGCTCAAAATATAGGTCTCTGGCATGCACTGCAGCACTTGGGCACTAGGGCCACATCGTTATTACAGTTTAAGCTGAGCTGCTCAACTGACAGTGGCTCAGATTCCTCTATCTCCTTGGCCCTGGGAGGGGCTCAAGCACTGCATTCATACAACTGCACCACAGATCACAGCACTGGCTTGGTATCGCCATGTCCATGCAGTGCAGGGAGCTAAAAATAAAGTAATCAGTCTTTCCCAAATCAAGGAAAGATATTGTAGGTGAGAATTAACAGAGCGGCAGCTAAGTAGAAGACAAAATAAGTCATTTGAAGAAAAAGAAATCAAAACAACTTTCTGTATTGACACTTGTTTTTAAACTAAAGACATAATTATCCTGTTGCAAGCCTTGGCTACACAGAAAAACATCTTGCTGGGAACTAATTAAAGAATTAGCCAGTGTTTAGCTTCTCATAGATAAAGGAGCATAAGCTTTGAAACAGAAGTGTTTGCAGTAAGCTTCTGAAAACTCTCTGAAGACAACTGAGCTTAAGTCTGTTAAGACTTTTCCTTTGACTATTAAATGTCTGTTCAGATGTCTTTTTTTTTTTTCTTCCTTGATTTTTTTTTTCCTATAAGAGAAGCTCCTGGTACCTCAACAACAGGCATTTCCTCTCTTGCTTGGAGCATTGGGTGGTATGTTAACATATATCACAGTGATGAACACAGATTATCCATTAAATGACTATAAAGGTGGAACAAGTGTCAAAGGGGGCATAAAGTATAGTGTTTACTAAATTAAAAGCAACAAGCTGTCACTGCATGCCACAACATTCCCCTCAAGTTCTGACCAGACCTTTCCCAGACACAGCCTGGCCCATCTGAATCGGCACCATGTCCTTGACAGACAACTTCTGAATGCTGTAGGGAACGCCAAGTCCCTTTCAAGAAGCTAACCAACTTCTTGGTCATGTGTGGAGAAACTTTCAATCAAACAAAATGCATCAGTCACCCCAAGCACCCTCAGAGGAGCTCCAGCTATGCACTCAAGGGTCCTGACAAAAGCAGTGGCAGCCACTGCATTCAGACTGAAACAGCAGTTACATCACGATTTATCCCCTTTGTATAGAGAATATAATAATTTTTTGTAATAACTTTCTGCTTTCTGTTTGGACTACCCACCAAGACAGAGGGCTTAAATGCAACATGGGAGTTCTAATTTTTTCCTTGATGTAAGGATTCAGTTTCTCTCCCTGCCAGTAAAATGCCATTAAATCTTCTTTTCTTACTTTTCTGGAAGTGTTTTCCATTCAAGAAGAAAACCAAGCCTTGAGTAGTTTCTCTTTTATTTCGCATGAATACAATACATATTGAAACACAAAAATATTTCCAACATAAAATGTGGATTATACTCTCTATGGGAAGAAAAAAACCCCACCATTTTTCTCACTTTATTGGGGTATCAGCAGTCATGGAGGAGGAAGGCAGGCATTTCCCATGGGTGATCAAGAGACTTTACAGTACTGCTATAGGGAAATGCCAAGCCCTCTTGTGTTCTTTGCATGTGGTTTGAAATAGCATGATTGGCAGGTTGATCAAGCCTGAGTTTTTGGCCAAATGTGAAATGTCAGTCTCTTTTTTTCTTATTTTTAGTTTTTGGGTTTTTTTTTTTCAGACTGAATATGGAAGCTATGCTGTTTTCCTGAATTTCATCATTTTTATGCTTGTTTTCAGGTCTCCACACTAATGGTCCTTTCTTATCTCTGCCATGAGGTCTGTCCAACACCTTGGCCACAGGCTCAGAAGGCCTCTCCAGACCCTGATGTCTGGACATGTGCTTGTAGTCATGTAAGTCACTGCCTCAGGCTGCTGAAGCTCATCCTGGGCCATTTGTCTTGTCAGTATGTTGCACAGGGGCTCATCCTCAACAGCTTAGAAGATGGTGGTAAGAGGTGGCTGCTGCAGGTAGGGAGGCAAAGGCCTTGAGTCCTAAGTAAGAGCATTAAACTGTCTGGGAATACACCTTTGGAAACGTACTTTTTGGAGCTATCAGGTCCACCAGAGGCAGCCTTTGTAAAACAGCCAGAGATGAGTTTTGCCCCATGAAGGCATTCAGTGGAAGATGAGATGCAGCTGAGTTAACTCTGGAGTTGGCAAGTGTGACAGCAGTGATAGCACCAATCATATTTCCTTCTTGGCACGCTCCTAACGTACATGCAGTAATCCCACATTGCAAAACAGCTGGCAGGAGACTGGGCAGGAGAACTGGAAACTACTGCGGTTTGCTACAGTGCTGCAGTCCAGTCTAAGCCTGCTCCTTTGTGAGAACAGGGCTAGTAAGTTTTACTTATATCAAGAGCAGATGCTCTACTTCTGTTTTTCTAACTTCTTCAGTTTACTTAAAAAAAAAAAAAAAAAAACACCAACGAACACACACAAAAAAAAAAACCCACACAGAGCTTCTAAGATGCCCCTCTCAGGAACAGTAAATATTTGAAGTATAGATCCCTTCCTATGTCAGTCCTGGCAAAAGGAATGAGATCCTTCTGTACACTGGAAAATGCAACACATCTTTTCTCTGCTAAGAGTAGCAAAAGAGCATGAAAGAGCCTGGGAGGTTACCTGAGCCATAATATGGGCTCAATAGTAAAATTATTGCTGTCTAAATTATTACAAAGATATGGTTTCATTTTGCAGTCCTTTCAGAAAAAAGAAATGGTTGATATTACCAACCTTAGTTGTGTTGTGGGTTGGAAAAATAAAAATCATTTCTCCCCTTCCCCCATTCCCTGCCGGCCGGGAAAAGGGGAGGGGTGTGTGTGTGTCTGAGTGCGGGAATGGCCCCCCTTCCCAGTTTGCCACGGGCCCCGGTCCCGTGTAAGGCCCCACGGGCCGGGGCAGGGCCCGCCCGGTGCAGCCTCGCCGCCCGTTCCCGGGGAGCCGGGGCTGCCCTGTACCCCCAGGCCATGGCGGGCGGGGACAGGGCTGGTCCCCAGCATGGCTGCGTTCCCCACCTGAGGCGTGGGTTCGGTGGCCCCCCTTCCCCCACTGTGTCCGCACGGAGCAGTGTGGCCATCCTCGGAGAGGCACCAGCTGCGGAATGGCAGCTCCGGCCGCACGTGCCGGGCGCGGAACGGCAGCGCCAGCGTGGCAGCCGGCATGGCAGCGGCGGTGCGGCAGCCGCCATTATCGGTCCGTACTTCCGGCCGGGCGTTCCTGTGAGCGACCGCACGCGGGGCCGTACCCGGGGTGGAGCCCGAACACTAATCAGCCAATCGCTGAAAAGGCCGGCCCCCTAGGGGCCATCTGCGCATGCGCAAAGAAGGGCCTCCTATAAAAAGGGGAGAGTGGACGCCATTTTCCTCTTTCTGCTCTGGACGTGGCTGTGGCAACATCGCTCCTCGTCTTCACGCCGAGACTAACGTCTGCGTGGGGGACGGATCAGTGATTGCGCAGCGGCAGCCCAGTGTGGTATTTCCTGGGGAGGTGGATTGCTTTTTCGGGATCGCCTTTTCTCGTCATTTTTTTTTTTTCCCCGGGGGGTGGACTGCTCTTTCGGAATTGCGTTTTCTCATGATTTCCTGGGGGGGGACCGCTTCCTCGGGGGTCGCATTTTTTTCTTGTGGTATTTTTCCCGGGTGAGCGGATTAGCGGTTATCCACGGCCATAGCCCGGGTTTAAAGACCACATCTTTCCATCAGCACTGAAATCCCTTTCCGGTTGAAGGGAGGGGGAGGGGGGGCTCGCGGTTTCTAACTGTCTGAGTGTTTTTCTTCAGAAAGCCGAGCGGAGGCTCGTGCTGCTGTAGGTCCTCAGATCGGTCGCGGGCCTTCTCTAATTATCCCGGCGTCTCTTCCAGAGCCCCAAGAGAGAGACCAGCACTATTCCAGAGCGTTCCCATCCCAACACGGGCCCTGGGAAAGCTTAATTTGTCTGTTTTTTGCACTTTATTGTCGGTTTTCTGTGTGTGTGAAATAAACTGTGTTATTTGTGTGTTTTTCTTTTTGGGTGTGTGTGCGGCTTCTCTCGGACATCTCTTGTCAGGACCGCTATTTTTAGTGGCAAAACCACGACAAGTTGCTAACAGAAGACTGACTTTTAGTTTTCTCAAATTAATTCGTCCAGTCAATCAGGCTTCCCTCCAGCTGCACTGGGAAAAAAACGTACACTCACACATACAGACACACACACCTGCCCACCACCCTGGGTGCTTTTATCTTCCCACTTCCCACAGGTAAGTCTCTGCTAGAACACTGCAGAGATTTAGCTCATTTCTTTTAGCAGTATGAGAACAAGAGGGGACAATGACAGTAAGTGTTGTGTTTCATAAACTTTAACAGCTCAATGCCCTTTGCCAGGAAAGAGACAATCCATCCATCCTGAAGAGCTGGGGTGACCAGCATCTGCATAGGCTCCTATGGTGGGGTGTGTGTTCAGCACTGGGCACTCTTTGCAGGAGAACTGGGTCTTGGCTTTAGAAGCAGATTTTCTCCACTGTGAAAGCAGAGTTTGTTCCTACTCGTGACTCAGGTAGGACAGCAGCCACAGCAGCAACAGTGGTGCTGCAACGACAACTTCACTCCACAGATTGGAAGTGAATGGAAAATTGGGACAAACCCAGACATTTGTCACAAGAAGATGAGATGTGAGTTACAGACAGGGGTGACCAGTGAAGACAGGGTGGTCATGTGGCTCTCCCTGTGAGGGGTGGCAAGTCTGCCTACACCAATGGATACCCGCCAGGGAGTCTTTGTCTCACTCAGACTTCTGTAAAGCTCACCAGCACTGATGATGCTTTCACAATCCCATGTTGATGGGTCCAGGATGTATCTGTGCTCACAGAGCAAGGCACTTGTGCATTCTCCTAGAAGACAGGAGATAGGTGAACGACTGTCCTATGCTGAAGCAGGAAAGAGATCCTGCTCCGTGCTCCAGCTGTAAGTGTTGGATGAAAGGGGAAATGGCCCTTGCCAGTTCCAATATGCACCCCCACTCTAAAGTGCTTGTTTTTCAAAAAAGTTCTCTTTTCACTGCTTCCATGCACTGGACAGATTTGAAAACTAAGTGCTCACAAGACATAGGCATTACAGTGCTGGGTGCTACAGTGCCCACAGGCCACACCCTCAGTTCCCAGAGCTGTTCCCTCCCTAACATCCACACCTAAGAGACAAGCACCTCTACCAGGTCACCACTAACATTGAAGATGGGGAAAAATGCCCCCATTTTGCACAACTCTAAATCAATTTGCAGTTCTTAGACAGGTGCTGCTCCAAAACAGATTTATTGCTTCCCAGGGGAGGGGTTTATTGCTGTGCTTCTGGCTCATTCCTCAGATAGCTCCCTTACCTACCTCCATAATGCTCTAGTCTGAAAGAGAAGCCTGGAGGGAGGATGGCTCTGCTCCTTCTGCCCAGCATCCTGATGGGAGCTGTAAATTCCATCTCCTCTACTAGGAGCAAAGGCAAAGCCTGCAGAAGGTGGCCACGAGTCCATGCTGTAACCCCTAACTGGGTAAGTGCTTGAGTTCCCATTCTCTGCTTTCATATCAGATTCTCCACCAGATTCCTGGGCTCTCCCACATTGGCAGGATGATGTGCCTGGTTGCAGCACACACTGGCAGAGGGCAGCTCAGTGCCAAAGGCTTGTCTGTCACACTTAGCCCACATCACTGCCCTGTGGTCACTTCTGCCAGCCCAAGTCTGCTCCCACCTACTGCTGTTATTAGCAAAGCATAAAAAAACTTGCCATGGCAGCACCAGTAGGTACGCAGGGAAAAGAGGATCTCTTCTAAGTAATGCCACCCCTTCTGCCACTGCTTTGCTGTACTGGGTAATGGTTTCGCATTGAGAAATTGTCTGTGCTGCATACGGCATTATAGTGTTCAAGAGATCATGCAGCAATAATGCTTCATAGCTCATGGGGCATCAGGGACAAGGAAAATACACTAAGCCCACAATTCTGCGAGTTACTAAACAGCTGTATCAGGGAAACAAGGTTTGTGAGACAGCATTTTTTATTAATCACGCTACCACAGCTGCAGAAAAAAAGGGATACATTCAGAAACAGAAACCCTTCATTTTAAAGGCACTGGCTCAACTCTTTGAAGAGCTCAAGTTTAAACCTCCATTGTGATTGTGCTGTTCTCAGGTGTTTTAGGACAAGACTGCCAGCAGGTAGGAGCTGAGAAATTGTCAAAATTAAATTATTTAAGAACAGCTGCATGTGATCACAAGTAATCTTCAGAGTTCTACCAGTTTGGTCTACAGGGTCTTTCACTCCATGCTTCTCACCAGCGCTCCATAAAGCAGGCTTTTAAGAGCCAGTTACACTCTGCCTCCCCTCCTGTCAAATCAGTGTCCAGTGTGTTGGCTAAGATCAGGGATCACAAACTGCCTCTCCTCTGGCAGACTTACCATTGTGGGTGTCCAGCAAAGGAGCACTGAGCATGCTAGCACTGACTTCATTTGCCCCTACCTAGGAATTGCTGTTGACCGCAATACAGTTTATTTTGCATCTCCAACTTCATTTAAAATAAGCATACACACAGATAAAATTAGCCCTGCTCTCCACAAGACAGATAAAAAATTCTACCTATGTTTTGTGGAAGAGGATGGGAGTTTTACCAACTCTCTGAAGTGGGAGTACTCCATAGAGAAAACATTATATGGGAAGGGAGAATCAATTTTTACTAACCTCTCTTCCACTGTCATTCTACTTTGCAATTTTCAGTGCAACCTTTACCAGATGCATTCTCAAGAGTCATGGGAATTGTCAGTGCAAATATATTTAGCCATATCCCTTTGGGTAGGTGGGGGAGGAAAGAGACCCCTAAATAGCTGTAAGATAACAATTACTGCAAACTTATTTGCTTGGAGAAAGTTTAGTCAGAGTTCAGAGAAAAGTCTTTGGCAGCTGGATGGCCAACAGCCAGCTTCTTCTCAAACTGTCCCTATAAACCTTTAGTCTGTGAGGAGCATGCTCGGAAGACAAATGCCTCTGCTTTCCTTAGTTCTCCATGTGCTCTAAGCACTCCTCAGTGTAAACGAAATGCTTAAATAAATGGCAAATTATTTAGAGTTCTCTCCTTTTAACAAAAAAAAAAAAAAAAGTAAAATCCAAGCCCTCAATAACAGAAAGCATGTTTTAAATAGGAAAAGGGAAATTCTCACTATTCATAATATTGCAAAGGAATCAGCTCTACTAAACAAGTGAAAATGCCCTGGTTTTCATTCAACTGGTCTGTTAGTGGGAGTGAGGAGAAGTCTCCCACACAGCCACAGGAGAAAACTATGGGACTCAGGCTGGAAAAGTAGCGGGGGAGGAGGTAAACACTGTTAAAAATAAAACTTACCAGACAACAATTGAATCACGAGAATCTTATCTGGTTCAACAGGAGTGTGAACACAAAAAAGTACTTCATGAAGGCATTTCACTAGGCAAGGTAAATAACTTTCAAATAGCAGGAATGACCAAGGAGATGTGCCAAGCTGAGGTCAACAAGAAAGGTCTTCCCAACAGCAGAAGACAGTGGTGGATAAGTATTTCAGGGTCACCTCTGTGCAGTACCACCACCATACATCCAGCTGCATGGCACTGCACCCACCCATCACATCCCTTGCCACACTAAGACATAAGACTGAAGAGATTTGCACAGGACAATGTTTAACATAACCCAGTGTTTATTGACTCCTGCTACATTTTTATTTTTTTTAATAGTAACAGGAACACAAAATGTGATGTATGGTAAAATACTACTAGGGGTTTCTATATGAATCCAATGCAAAGTGCCAGCATTGTTGACCAGCATACAACCTGACAAAAGATGTAGTCATAATTTGCTCTCAGATATCTGCTGGGAGTACATCACAATCAAAGTAGAACTAGTTATTTGCCTGCAAATAGATACATTTTCTTCCAGATGCAAGTGGTGTTAGAGCCAGCTATTTTGCAACAAAAACAAATACATATAATATATTCTGACATTTTAAAAAATGCACTTGAAAAAGACTAAAACTGTTTAAAGACAGAAGGAAAAAAGACTGGATCTCTTTATACACTACTTTGTATGTAGAGGTAATTCCTCATAGAACCAGAAGTAATCTAGAGAAAGGTTTATTAGAGGCTACTTTGCTCAAAAGGCCAGTGGCTACAGGTTTAAGAATAAAAATAGTCTCTTGATTTTCAGCACTATATTCTAGCCTTTTTCCTCCCTGCATAGCAAAAACCACCTGTCAGAAATTGTGGCTTAGTGGCTCTGCACACTTTTCCCATTCAAACTGCATTTGAAAAGGCAACCATATTTCTTAAAGAGCCATGAAAAATTTGCATGACATGTATGTGTGGCTTGAAACATCTTCATAGATACAAATGATGAAGGCACATTATCTAAGGATTAAACAAACCCCAAAAAACAGAACTTCTGGAGGATTAAAAATTAAATGCCTTAGAGAAAACACTTTTTCACAACTAGCTAACAACTGCTGTTTAGCCATATATGATTTAAACAGCTTGCCATGAAGACAACACACAAGAGCCTCACTGAAATGCCCTCCGCACTGTAGCAGCCTGCTTCCCCCACAGTTCTTTAGACAATTTCATTCTTACAGAGCAATTTGCAACAGTTCCAGAGACAGAAAAGAGAAATCTATGTAGAAAACATCACAACTGTGTATTCCTACATAACCAACACCCCATACACCCCACCCCAATGAAACCACAGTATCTTCAAAGAGATAATTTCACTCATTTAGAAACAGGGTAAAGGTTTGAAACAGAGGACTGAGGAAATGGTTTCAAAATCTTGTGCCCTCAACTTTTTTGCACGTGATTATGTGAGTTATAAAGACAGGATTATCTGCCACAGAATAATTACTCTGTCTTCTATCCAGATGAGGAAAATATTGCCTAACAATGAAAATATGTACTTCATTTACAATAAATGCAGTCATACTGCTCCACGCTCCATCCACCACACACCTGTTGTTGGCCACTGCAGAATGCAGAAACCAGGTAGTAGCAATAGTAGGACCTTCAGTAGCAACTGAAGGATCTTCCCTTTTTCAGTCCTTAGGTAAAGCCTTTCCCCTCCCACCACATTGTTTATCCACTGATCCCGGCTCCAGTAAGATGTGTACTAACATCTCTTTCTAGTACATTTTTAAGGTTAAAGTTACTAGAAGCAAAGCAATACTTCCTCTGCTCTGTTTTAGCTGGTTTTGCTTCTTCCAAAATCATATAGGAGTTTCAAATTCACATACTATTATCAACTTTACATAGTAATAAAACAGGTTGTATTCCACCACCTTTGTTAAATAATAATCCTCTGGGCATGCTTTTCCAACCTCACATTTCAAAGGGTTACCTCTACTCTCAAGGAAGAGCCTTAACTCTTTCTTGTCCCACATGTACATTGCAGAATGAAAATTCCTTCAAATCTATGGTGTGTTACTTAGAAGCAACTGGTAGAATGAAATTAAAGGACATAAAATTAACGGACATTTATCAGATTTTTTTCTAGTCTTGTGTTGTAAGAACATTTGTCACACCTTCCCTCATATTTCTCTCAAGGTGCACAGTGGTCAGGCCTATAAGATCATAGCTGGATCTCCGAAAGAAGCCAGAGACAATGGCTTCTTCTTCTTAGCACTACTGTATTTACATGCAGCATTCAAGGACACGCTGAAGGATGCCCAGTTTATTTTACTTTTTAAGACACAAAACTGCTTTAAAAAGTACTCCTTTTACATTATCATTTTCTAAGTCATGGAAGTTATTTATTTTCTGTCCTATGCAGCTGTCACTGATGTTTAATAGTTGCCATTGCATGTTTCTTTTCCATTCCCTAGCTCAAGTGCAACACAGCTGGCCTGCAGACCCATCACTAGTATGACAGCCTGGAACAGCGTGGTGAACCAGTGCAGGGGCTGGCAGTTCAGACAGACCACCTTCACCACTGTAGGCAGATGGCACAGGAAAATATGGGACACTGAAGAGGGCATCTATTTGGAACATTTAATAGGGTCTGACATACACACTGACAAGAGATAAAAATGAATGCAAGTGAGTAATATTAGGTTGAAAACAATTAGCGTGAGTGATGAATCCACGGCCAGCTCCCAGATTCATTAAGAACTATTCTGAACTGCATAGTAAGTGCTGGTTGTAGAAGCTTAGACAGATTGGAGACAGCTCACCAGTTACTCATTGAGTCTATTAAATTTTAAAAAATGACGGAGAAAAAAATGTGTGCTTTGCCATTGAATAACTTGGATCTCATGGCTTGGGCACAGCAGTAGTAATTACCTGGCATAACACATCAATTGAAATGGAATTGCTGTTTCATTCAAATTACATATGCATGCAAAATTAAACAAGTGAGTTAACCGAGAACAAGTAGCATCAGAATCAAGTCTAAGTTACCCATTATTTAGCATGTATTTGTAGACTGTCAGACATCTCTTTTTCTTTCAGATTCATATCTGTGTCATACAGAACACAGCAGATGGAGAAATCACAAAGCAAACACTAAACTCTACATATCATTGGCCTTTAGTGCCAAAGTATTGTGTGCCATAAGCCTTCCAAGTTTTGGGAGAAAATAGCTGCTTTACCAAACAGAAAATGTACAACCTTCCTGCTCAGAATAGAAAAGAAGTAATTTTTCAAAGTTGTGAAGAAATATGTAACTACTTTCCCCTCAGTCCTTGAATGAAAAGGGCAGTGCAACTAGCTAGAACTTGCCTCTTAAAAAGCAAACAAAATCCAGGAAATGCAATGACTGTGTAGAGAAAAATCTGTTTTCAAAGTCATGCTATCAAAGAGCTGAACCAATGTTCTGCACAGCAAAGTGATGAACAGTACACCAATAGGTCCATTTGGGACAGACCATAAGGTGACACTCTACAAATATCCAATTTAATTTCCCATGTCCAATACATCTTTGTGCTCATTAGCAGTCTGCCACAAATTTTAAACTTGCAAAGCTTTTTCCCACTAAGCTAGATTATTTTCCCCATAAAGTGCAAATAAGACTCAGGTTTTTACCACTAGTTTAAATGATCATTGTCTTAGTTACAAGAGTGATCAAAAGCCAGCTGGCTGAGCCAATACCACTAGGCTTAGTGATACATTGGGTTTTTTTTAAACCCTGGTTACTTTTTCCAGCAAAAGGCAAAGAGAAAACAAGTGTTCCTTCTGCCAGATGCAGCATGACAGGAGGCTGCCTTAAGTACCATCGGTATAAGATGCACATGGCTAGACACAACCAGTACATTCTTGTGCATAATAATAATTTGCCATTGTTTGCTGGAAATGGAAGTCATCTTTGGGATCTTATTTCCTCACAAACAGTTCAGGAACAGTTGATTAGTCTTCATTAAGAGGTGCTTCTCTCTTCCTTGAATCTACATCAAAAAGAAAAAATGCAAAACAGTTAAACCAGGTTCTAATGGCATTCATCTGAAAACCCAGAAACAGAAAAAGGTGATTTGTTTCCAATAATCAGTGCTTTCCATTTCAGAATTGTGATATGAACCTACTATGAGAACTAAATTGCTGTATGATACCACAGCATGTTAATGAAATGGCTACACTAAGATTTTGTACATTTGTCCCATTGAACCTGAAGATGAATCACGCAGTATTTGAATAGCCCAACAAACTTCAGACCCCAGATCAGTGATACTTCCCCATGTTGCCTATTGGTCCCTTGTTTATGATCCTGTTTAAGCGTGATGAGAGTATCTGCCCTGCGTACAAGCTACAGAGATGGTAAGTCTGTTCTGAAAATAATGTGACTAATTACAATTTTGCTGGACCCAGCTGCATTTTCAAAAAGGCAAGTACTCTCCATATTGTATTTTGAGAAAATGCCTGATGCAGGCCCCGAAGACCAAACCTCAAACTGCTTCAAAGAGCAAAGCTCGGATCATGGCCCAAGGTAGGGTGTTAGAGCACATCTAGACATCTTGGTCCATAACTCATATGCTATTACTAACAGCAGAAGGCAGTGTGGCTGTCATTAGAAAGCCTGGGTCACATCTTTGTGGGCTTCTGCCCAAGTGTCTGTCTCTGGACTGACTAGGAAGCTCTTGAAGCTCTGCCTGCCAGAAGATACACTTACATATGTTTCTAAACTTGGTTTCTTTCCAACTCATAATCTATACATTCCAAGGTCATTAAGAATATTTCCACTCAGAAATTACTTGTAAATTACAGACAAATCCTTTTTGCATTACTGAAGGCCCCAACTGCCCTTTATTAATATAGAAGGCAGAGACTATTCATCCAGAACATTTAGAGAACACAATTACTAAACTGTTTGGGAAAGTCTCATGACTTTGTGCTAAACAAGATTTGGAGGAAGAAAAATATTCTTCCCAAATAACAAAAGAAAAGCTGACTAGAACAGCCACCTGAGGTTGGAAAACATCCATGTCACTTGGGAAAGAAATCAGAAACTGTCTCTCCCATTTTCCCTGTCACGTTCATCAAGGATGCTAGGGCCACACCTAAATCTTCTTCCATCACAACTTCTCCACTTTGCATAAAATAACTGACTGGTGATTAGAGGAGCAAAAGCTTTCTAAAAATGCATTACATATCCCTCTAGCTAGAGAACCATTCCTAGTCTGTCTCTAGCTTTGGGAATGTGAAAATGTATTCAATTCCTTCTGGAGAATATTTACAAAAAAATCATACCAGTTAAGCTCCTGAACTTTTTTTTGGCTTCTGCTCTTTCTTCGGCATCAAAATACCACACAGTCATGGCATATCTATAAAAGAAAGAAACCATGTTCATTTCAACTTCTGCTAATAAAATAGAGTCCTGGAGTCTTATGCTCATGAAAAAAAGCAAAAAACAAAACTGGATCAGTAGACTGAAAAAACAGGATGAAGATAGCTCATCTTTATAGACAAATACAGACAGCATTTTAGTATGTATTTATCAAGTCAGATAGAAATATAGGTGAGAATTTCTGCTTGGAGGCACAAAAAAAGAGTACAGCCCCTAGTAACAGAGGGCAAAAGAAGCTTTCAGGCCTTTGCATGTTTTTCTGTTCTGGGATGCCTGTAGGCAGCTTGGGGGTTGCCCTGCATCACTTCAGCTTTTCATAGCCTGCTGACAGATGTAGTCTCAACAATCCCCATAGTATTACAAGGGCAAAAGAATAACCCAGCACCTCCAAGCTAAATAGATATGCCTGGCTTGGAAGATTTCTCATTTCAATGGTTAAAGGTTGTTTTTTTTCTATCACACAAGAAAACTTATGATACAAGCTTGCTCGTCTTTATTTAATGAGAGAATTCCCAGTGACTCAAAACTAGAAAAATCACTCAAAATCAAACTGTCTATTTTTTTATGCACATGTGTATTTAAACATGATGGCCATGACTTTAGATACAAATATTGGTAGAAAAGATGTTCTGGGTTTTTTCCTAGACAAGTATCAATACCAAATATGCTACTTACCTGGTTGCATAAGAAGGCTGAACTTCATGTGGGTTCCTTCGATCTGACCAAAAAAAAAGTAATCGGTCAAAAATCGGCTCAACATCTGCTACATAGGACTTTCCTTCTGGGAATATCCGAAGAACACCACCATGCAGCTGAAAGAAAAGATTGCTTTTTACACATATAAATACCCACGATTTCATGAGAACAATGAGTTATTTCTCCCTCTTCCATACCTAACAAATGGGGAATAAACATCTAATGATAACCAAGGCAGCTAGGCGACAACACTGGAAGATCTTACTAAATCTCTTGGCCACCTTGACTTTCCCAAACAGTTTGTAATGTTTCAGAATCAGCTCCTGTCTAAAGTAAATGGAACCATTTACTATAGCAAATACACCTATAGCAAACACTGGGAAACTTCTGAGCTCCCAGTCACATCTCTAGAATCGCTGAATAACACAGAGCTGCTCCACCTGACCAGCCTGAGCTCAGACTCTCCTCCCAAAAATTGCTAGGTACTGCATATAGCATTTGAGAGCCTGCATATTTAATCATATAGAATTGACTTTTAATCCTGGGAAGAGTGCAGTCTGTTCTACTGTTGGATTTGTAAAACTTCTCCTAAATGCATTACAGCTCCCAGCCATCAATTTCTCTACTTATGACACAGCCTGGTTTCTCTACCATATAATTTCTGCCTTTCCATGTGCCACGATCTTCAGGGAAAAGGTTTGGTGATCTGCATGCACTGTAGAAATTTCAGAAGATGAGGAAAGATGAAGATGAACCCTGCCTCCCCCCTGCTGCTGTTAGAGGGCTCTTTGGAAGTTTTTATGTTGCATTAGAGTACAGGGAATGTGCTGTCAACCCAGCATTCACCTGAATTAGTACCTCCACGTGCCATGCAGATCTCAGTGAGAAACGATTAGGTCAGGTTCAAAGCCACATGGCTGCTTTCAAAGCCCTATGTGGGTATATTGCTATATTGCATCTTCTCCAGCATACACTTGCATAAAATTATTGTCACACACACATAATAAACTCCATCAGTGTCCTGGATTTCAGGTAGCTTTTCCTAGTGCCTACTTGGGTGCTTCCTCATTAATTGAATAAGAATGCAGTGCACAAAATAAATTGGTTATTCCACTTCCTCCCACATCTCCTCCTTCATTTTATCACATTGAGATGTTTCACTATCATACTCCATAAAGGGGTGTGTTTTTCTGCAACAGTGCATTTTTCAGTGACATTGTCTCTATAGCTGAGCTCATGGGGTTTCGTAATATTTACATGTGCTTGAAGAGTATCTTAGCCTAAAAACAGTTTATAGAAGCAAAAACCAGACAATTTTCAATAGATAATCCAAGTGAGTGATTTGTGCTGCATCATGAGATCAGAATTGTAAAGACACATCCTGATTTTACAAACCATTCTTTTGTTTCTAACTTAAAGGTATGGTACATTCAAGGCTGACTTAATTGCCTTATATAATATAGGCAGAAACAAGAGCTCCATCTTGTCAAGAGACTCACTGGTAGAATCAAAGATCAAAGATCCAGAGTATGAACCAAACCATGTGCTTATTCCTCTTATGACGCCCCATAAATAAGCTTCATATTCATATTTATGAAGCTTCATAAATAAGAAAACCACAAAGGGAATTGCTTGAAGATCTTCTGCAGGTTAGTCTTAAGTACCAAGACTGAAGTCACAAATTTGGGCTGTCATATTACTCTACTCACAGAATCCATTTGTTCTTTAGTGGATTTTTCTCTTTCTAGTGCTTCATTGTCAACAGCCCAGTCCTTAGAAACTTTACTCTATAGCAACAAAACAGTATGTGTGTAGAACTGCAGAGAGAACGATAACAAAACAGTTCAGATTCTTGCTTCCAAAGGGTTGCCATAAACGACAAGAAAAAAAGTGTAGAGATGAAAAATGGACCAGCTGTTCAGCAGTTCAGAGTTCACAGAAACAACACACAGCTCCGAAGGTCTGTCTCTGTAGTAGTTTTTCTTTCATGTTCTGCCTCCACCCCCAACTTACTCACCTTGGAGTCCCAATTCTTATTCAGGTAATAAATACAGGTGATGCAGCGCCCATCACCATTTGGGTTGTCCACATGACGAACGTAACCAGTTCCATTTCCAGGATAACAAGCCACCATAGCCTGCAAGACAAAGATTGTAAAATAATTAATTCTACAAGATGCCTACCTTCAGTTTTAATTTTCTAAGCATCTTCCCACATCAGACTGCTTCATCATTTTTCAGATGATCAAATCCAAAACCTAAAGCAGACACCACCAGAAGGTATCTTTGCACAAACTTCTTTCATAGGGCATGTCAGTGTGAAATTCCAAACTAGAAAATAAATATCCTTCATAATTCAGAACATACACACTAAAGTAGATGACAAAATTAATGAAATTAAAGCACTAGAATGTATCATACAAACTTATTGTCATCTACAAGCTACATGACTTTGAGGCAGTTTCAGCTGAAGTTTGCTTGGGTTTCTAAAGATGAAAAGTCATTGCAAAATTAATTTGCCAGTCATAATGAAAGTAGAAAGCAATCCCAGCATGTCATGCCTTACAACCAAAATCTGCCTTTATTCGTATCTTCCAGTCACTGTCATATTCACCCCTATATCCAACACAAAGTAAGTGCCCCCAGGAAGTTTGGGGAAAAGTCCATAGAGCAAAGTCTGCAAAAAACTGCACCTCTTTTGTGCTGTGTTTGTACAGGGCAGTGCATGTTTGCTTTAATGGACTGAGCCACAGAACTAACCAAACCACTTTCAGAACATATTTCTCTCTTTGATCATCTTAAGACTTGCTGATACAGTCACTTAATTCACAGTTTAAATTTCACCTTGAATGATGAGATAAGCCCAATATGAATTAATCCAAACCACATGACAGTCAACAGGTCTCAAAAGGTTTTTTACAGCAAAAACACATTAAATTTAGTTCACATCAATAGCAGCCTAAGCAGAATGCAGGGAAGAGCATGTGAGACTGCTGGTAGGGTATTAGATCTTTGTCTCAGAGTCACTTCTTCGCTATTGGAGCTACTTGGCAGTGATATCAATCATAAAGTTGTTGCCATACAAGTCTTGTTCCCACTCCTCTGACACTTCCTTTCATTGCTTGCCAGTATTAGCAGAAAGAGTGATGGGAGATGATGGATTAAGTTTGGTCGGAAAACTGTACACAGTATCCAGATGTGGTCTCCCCATAAATGGGAGGGTGATAATCACTTCCCTTAATCTATGTGCTGTCCTCCTGTAAATAGTGCCCCGGAGTCTGCTGGGCAGGAGCATGCTGCAGCCTCATGTTCAGCTCACTGTCCACCAAGACCACCTGCAGGTTCCCAGTCTTCCCTAGGGAGCAGAGCTGCTGGCAGCCCCCCGCTCGTACTGCTGCAAGGGGCTCTTCCTTCTCAGAGGCAGGACTTGTACTTTCCCATGTTTAATTTCATAAGGTTCCTGTTGGCCTGTCCCCCAAGTCCATCTAGGTACCTTCTGATTGCAGCCTTGCCTCCTCAGTTTGGTGTCTTCTGCACATTTGTAGAGAGTGCACTTTGCCATCTGCTTCAGGTTACTGATAAATGAAGGTGGTTAACAGGAGAGGTTCCATGATAGATCCCTGTGGTGCTCCATGCTACCAGCCTCCCAGGGTTCAGTGCTGGGACCAGTTCCATTCAGTATCTTTACTGATGATCTGGATGAGGGGGTGGAGTCCATCATTAGTAAGTCTGCAGATGACACCAAGCTGGGAGCAAGTGTCAATCTGTTAGAAAATAGGAGGGCTCTGCAGAGGAACCTTGATAGGCTGGATATATGGGCTGAATCCGTCGTAACATGAGGTTTAACAAGTCTAAGTGCTGGCTTCTACACTTTGGCCACAATAACCCCATGCACAGCTATAGGTTGGGGACTGAGCAACAGGAGAATGGCCAGGTAGAAAGGGACTTGGGAGTGTTGTTGATAGGAAAACTAACGTGAGCCAGCAGTGTGCCTAGCTGATCGAGAAGGCCAATGGCATCCTGGCTGGCCTGTATCAAGAACAGTGTGACCACTAGGACAAGGGAAGTTATTCTTCCCCTGTACTCGCATTGGTTAGACTGAACCTTGAGTACTGCGTCCAGTTCTGGGTCCCTCAGTTTAAGAAAGATATTGAGATGCTTGAACGTGTCCAGAGAAGGGCAACAAGGATGGTGAAGGGGCTGGAGCACAAGCCCTATGAAGGGGCTGAGGTTGTTTAGCCTGGAGAAGAGGAGGCTCAGGGGAGACCTTATTGCTCTCTACGACTATCAGAAAGAAGCCACAAGGGTGTCGGTCTCTTCTCTCAGGCTACCAGTGACAGAACAAGAGGACACAGTCTTAAGCTGCAAGAGGGGAGGTTTAGACTGGATGTTAAGAAAAACTTTTTCAC